>PVHY01003298.1:0-110563 GCA_004024945.1 Uropsilus gracilis | reverse complement strand
GGACCCTCAAACTAATGAAAATGGAACTACCATTTGACCCAGCAATCGCTCTTCTGGGAATCTACCCAAAGGAGATCTCAATGTGGGTACAAAGGGACACCTGTGCTCGGATGTTTATTGCAGCATTATTTATAATTGCAAGAACTTGGAAACAACCCAAATGCCCCAAAAAAGAGGACTGGATGAAAAAGATGTGGTACATATACACAATGTAATATTACGCATCAATAAAAAATGACAAATTCAATGATTTTCTGGAAACATGGATGTACCTAGAAGAAATCATACTGGCAGAAACAAGTCAGAAGGAAAAAAACAGATATCAAATGGTTTCACTAATATATGGACAACCAAATGAAAGTACACAACTGCGGGAGGGGACCAGCTGGAGTAGCCAGGGAGGGGAGGTGGTGTGGGACCCCCAGGGACCTCAATGAAGTGATTGTTGTGAAATATATATATATGTATAAATTAAAATAAAAAAAGTTAAAAAAATAAAATTAAATTAAAAAAAAATAAAAAATAAAAGAAATTCCAGGAAGAAAAAAAAAAAAAAAAGAAGCACTTAAAAAGAAGTGTTTCAATTTTCCTAAAAGTATAAAATACTTCCTTTACAAAAATTATTTTACAGATGTTAGCAAGATTTACTGTGGTGATCATTCCACAATATATGCAGATATCAAATCACTAAACTAATATAATATGTTTATCAATAATGCAACCATGCTGCAATATAATGCATTATATCACATCAATTTATAATATAATGTCAATTATACCTCAATAAAAACGATTAAAAAGTGGAGCAATTCTTTTATTATAGTAATTTTTACATGTGAAGTAGCTCTTGCAATTCAAGAATTTCAGTTCATGTTACTTCAGCATAGTATGGTGACATTCTATGATTTATTAAATAAGCCTTTATAATTGTCTACTTTGTAACCACACATTCCCTTACCCTACCAAAGTCAATATATCATAGGTTCTAGAGTCAGTAATCAACACTGACATCCCATCATGCTAATTCAGTCCACAACAGATATAGCCTCAGGTTTTATAAAAACTGCCTAGCTATTTTGTAAAACATACAAAATGGTAGAATATCAATTTTTTCACATATGTTATATCACTGAATAACTAATAATATTGCTTCTGAAGACGTGGGAACTCCTGAATATCTAGGTGCACTGTATCCTAAAGCTATATGGATCAATGTCCAATGTCTAAAAATTGAGAAATTTATTGCAGCTCCAGAGAAGTTTGTTAGTATTAAAAGAATACATCAGTGGTACCAAGGTGAATCAATCCTGTCACACAGTGCTATTTATGTAAGTGCAGCTTATCAACACCCACAGGAGGTAGAGTTATAGGACCAAAACATGGGAAGAAAATACTTTCTTCCAGACTTAAATGTAAAGGCTGCTTCTGTTCTCTGCTAACATTTGGCCCAAGCATTTCTATTTTAATACTGTCTTCAGCATACTGAATTGTTCTGTTATATTTAGATATGACTGACATAATATAACTGTGGAATTTGGAACTTATTAAAATTAAATAATATCTTTTGTTCTCACAGTTTTCTCCTACCTATACGTCATGTAGTTACCAACTGCTCAAATACATTTTTCTCCACAAAGATTTTCCATATGTAACTCTCTGACTATAAAACAATAATTGATGATGACATATACCCAGACTTTACATAGCATAGGTGACCTATGTATTACTGACAACAAAATCTGTAGAAATTTCAAATGCTTGGTAGATTTTTCTTCACTTTGATAGCAATTGTTAAGTTTTAAAAATAATTCTGTTCTGTATTTATATCTTTAATGCTTCAGGACAAAAGCAAATATCTTCTAAATGCAACTACTTCTTTAATGAAGTAGCAGAACCTTTCAAAATATACATCCTGAACAGTCTTATAAAGAAAGTATTAGAAGTCATCAAAATAAAATTACAGCGGCAGTAATGAATACGTAATGGCTTATAGGGTGACTTCAATTTTATACCTGAGTTCTAGAATACCCTACAATGAGATACACAAAGCAAAACAAACAAACAAACAAACAAACAAAAAACCCTCTATACTAAACTTTACTTTCTTAGATGTGGGATTTAGATTTTATGTTTCAAGGCAATAAAAATATAATGACATACTATATTATTTTATAAAATATCTGATGTTTAATCTAGAATTAATAGATATTTCAGGAAGCAGGACCAAATGACAAGAAAAATTTGTAACATCCACACAATCCAGAAATTGGTATAATGTGACATGGATATTTAAAGAGCTTTTATTGATTTGTTCATCAAAAAGATGAAATGTAGAAAGACAGAGTGAAGTGAGCTGTGTAAAAAATGTGGAAAAACTTTACGTGAGAAATATAATAATGAATATAAAGAACTTGACAGATTTGTTTTGACAATAAATTAGACCTTGCAGAAGAAAACAACAATGAGAAGACAGGACAAAAAATGGTTTCCAAACTGATGCAGAGATGGGAATAAAAGGACAGCAACACACAAGCTAATGACAGAAGGCAGTGTGGTGCAAGATTTAATATAAACCTGATTGGAATTGTAGATGGAAAAGAAAAGGAGTAAACAAAAGTAATATTTGAAAAAAATAGTAGTTGAGAATTTTTAAAAACTAATTAAAAGATCAAATCAGTGTAATTGATTTCTACAAGCCTTAAAAAAGTCAAAAAATCATACGCACATAATAAAATTTAAAGCAAAGAAAATGGAAAACCTTAAGAGCAATCAGAGAAAAGTCAAGGGAATATCAATGAAACTGACAGCTGATCTGTCAACAGAAGTGATCAAATCAAAGACAACAATTTGAATAGTTAAAGTGCAGTAAAGGAGAAGCTGCCAACCTCATATTTTACATGGAGCATGATTATTCACTAGCAAGTATTTTAAAAAGTTCTCTTCAAACAGAAAAAAAATGATCTAAGAATCTCAGAAATGCAGGAAAGGGGAAAAAAGCCCCGAAAATAGTAAATCATGGAAAACAGAATCAGAATTTTTATGAGCCTATTAGTCAGAAGATAGGACCTAAACCAGTTACTAAAACAGAGAAAAAGTTAATGTAAAACTTGTTTACTTATATAGATGACTAATTATTAAAGCGGGTAAAGAAAGACCCCAAGGAATCCATAAAAGCATGAGCATAAAAAACAAAACAAGCAAAAAAACAGATGCTATTGTTTACTGATGTGGAATAAAATTTAAAGAAAGTGAGGGCTCTAGAGATACTCCCTCCTTTCCCCCCATTCTTCACCCTGAAGCTGATATTCCATCTTTATAGAAACAGGCACAAAACCATAACAAGCAGGCTGCCCACATGTTATGAAAGATGTCACAGGCCACAGGTCAGAACTGGTCTTTAGACAGGCCCTGCCTTGACTAGAAAATGTGGACTAGATGGAAACTGTTTCTAGAAACTGTTTTCTAAGATGGAAGACACTTACCTGAAGAATCAGTTGGAACTCCTGTGCAAGCAGCATACTGGAACTCCTCAGAGGCAGCCTTTGGGTGGGAAGAAATGGATTTAACCAGGGCTGTCAAAAACTGGAACTCTCTAAAGTGACTACTGTAGACAGAGACCAATGCCTGAAGTTTCAGTTGAAAATGGTCTGTGAGGTCAAGAAAACAGTTTGCTTGCAAACCAAATTATAACTGTGGGACCTGACCCTGCTTTTGCTGTCATTGGCTTCCATTTTCAGCAGTGTCCTCTGTTGACAAAGTATAACATTGCTCCAGGTGGCAAAACTTTTCAGAGGGGACTTGAGCAAAAATGGGTGGTTTGGGGGCTAACGAAATATGACTTGTTATTTGGTTTTGTGGGGTTAGTCTCCTCTCAGTGTGCCCAGAATAGGCTTTTTGTCACCTTGATATGCAGATTATTTTAAGACAAATACAGTGAAGGCCTCAAAGGCTAAGAAAAACATTGCTTCTCTCTCACTCTTTTTGTCTTTTTCTTAACAGAAGATAAATCACCACTTCCCCTTTCTGTGACCTAGAAAAGTAGTAGTTTGAGGGTAACATCCAGGGGTAGATTTATCAGTAAACCTGTCCTGAGAATTCTGAGTAAAGACGTGATTGCCTCCTCCTTGTTACATAAGTCTTCCCTTTAGCTCCTTGACAACCCATGACCTGAAACTGAATAAATTTCTTCACGCTTCATTATTCTTTAGACTTTACAATCATGTAAATTCTCCATATATATGTTATTAAACATTGTTGTTGGTTTTTTGTCTTGCTAACCTTGTGGCAAAATAAGCACAAAATGGCTACAGTTGATGTAGGGGAACTTCTGCCAGAGGGTCCCTAACCAAACATCCTGCTGCCCAGAGGGCCCCTGGCAGATATCCTGTTTTCTTTTTCACCCTCCTCCCTTCCTCTGTCTCGTGTCTGCTCTGTCTCGTCTCTGTTAACCCCCTCTCACTTATCACATATACATAAATGGTAAGCTATAAAAACCCTACTTTGCTTATGTTCAGGTCTTAGAATGTAGAGAGCTCTTCTCAGAGCCCACCAGTGTGAAATAATCCCCCTTTTCCCTCAAGTTCTCTGAGTGCTATTTGGTTCTTCTGCTATCAGACTGCAACAATCAAATTCTGCAACAATCTGTTTAATGCTAGTTTGGTTACCTGTCCAACTTCAAAAGAATTAAGAAATGGGGGTATTCCCGTCTACCCTAACAGTTTACCAATAATTCATCTTGTGAGGTTAATAACATATATAATTGTAATGCATGTTCACAACATAAGAACTAAGAGTGATATGAAAGAGCTAGTTTTCTAAGGTCTTTAGCATATTTCCAAAATGGAAAGTGTACTCATTTTAGTTAGAATGTTCTAACTCAAAGATTATTTTAAGTAACTCTAAATAAACTATTAGAAGGAGAGTAAAAGACAGCATAACTAATAAGTGTAGATCAGGGTCAGGTCAGAGGTGCCAGTATTTCACCAGACACAGAGTGTAAAACAGAAAAGGTGGTTTAGCTGAAATACACCGCTCAGACAAGCGGTGGGCAAGACAGGAGAAATCTGTACTCCAAGAAAGATATGGGGCTCTCTTTTGTAACCTATATTGGTGGGCTTTTTGTGACTGGGGGAGTTTATCTCTGCCAGTTGTTATCTGCTGGGATATCAGGTGTAGGAGGGTCTTCCACATAGGCAGTGTCCTGCTGGGTTCTGTTGCTGGGAATTCTGGGTAGCTCCCTACTGGTCATGAGAACCCAAGGCTCCCATGGCAACACTATCCTTCCCCTTATCTATTTTGTGTCTTTTTATATAGAATATATAAAAAAAGGAATACAAAAAGAAGATTGGATAGTCAAAAACAATATGGTAGATTAAACAAAAAAGTAAAGTAGCATTTATTTTGTGGTTATCACCTGTATGACCAGTTTAACAGAGAGATCTTTAAATTGAAATGAAAAATATAAAGATAGAAAATGATTAAAAGTGAAATGATGAAAAAAATATAGTGCTGTAAATACTGTAACTAAAAGGAAGTCAAGTAAACTATACTAATGGACAATTTTAAAATAATTGTAAGGGACAAAACAAATTTCTAAAAGAGTTCTAAAAGGGTAAAAGGGTTAGCTCAATAGAAGTACATAGTTCATCATTTACCACATCAGTACAATGAAATTAATAATGTGGAGCTGAAATATTATTTAAAAATTTGATGGATTATGGAAAATTAAAGGAGATTGGAAAATTTATAGATGAAGACTTCATCATAATAAGAAAAAAAAACAAGTCATGGAAGATTTAGACACAGAATTTAAAAATGCCCTAATTTACATGTTTAAAGAATAACATCAACAAAGACAAAAAACATTTTATATTCAAGGATATGTGAAACATTTACCAAATTGACCAATTATTAAGCCATAAAGTCTCATTATAATTCAGAAAATTTGCTGACCACAGAGAAGTTATTCTAGAATTTAATAATAAATAGATAGCTTAAAAAATCCTGAAAAGCTTTGAAGTTAACCCCATGCTTGCAAATGACCCATGGGTTATTTCACAGTGAATGCTAGAATATATTTGGAATAAATTATTTAAAAGACTATGTATCAAGATGTTGGGAGCAGTTAGAGGGACATGTTTAGATAGAAATTTATAAATTAGAAAATAGTTGAAAATTAATTATAATTATGTATCTCAAAAAAACAATAAAAAGACAGCAAATTATCCCCAAATATGAAAAAAGAAAACAATAACAATATGACCAGAATGTAATGAGATAAAAGCAGGCATATAACAGAGGTCAAAAAAGCCAAAAGTTGATTCTTTGTGAAAACAAATAAAATGATTCATCCCTTAACATGACTAACCAAGGAAAGAGTCAACATCAGAAATAAAAAGAGCATAATCACATATCCTTAGTTATTACAAAAGTGAAAAGAGGATACCATGGAAAATTGATGCCAAAATTAAAAGTTAAATAAAAGCATATATATTTTTAAAAACAATTTAACAAAACTAAAGAATAAAGTTTAATGATCTTATTGAAACTGAGGTCAAAATACCCTCAGACCTAGTCCACACAAATGTCTCTAAGTATTTTAAGTCTTGTTTACAGAAAAGTAGTGGAATCTGATGTTTGTCCTTAGTTGTACTATCTGAGCATGTGCAGAAGCAACTGGCTGTAAGCTTGAAAGAAAGAGCCACCATGTTCCTGGCTCTGCTTAATTATGAGAGGAACTAGAAGGTAGATCAAGCTAAATAACATGGAAGCCAGTTGGGTTCAGGTATACACCGGAGAGAGAAGAAATGGAGAAGATGGTTTTGCTTGCCTTTAAGTTTTTCACTTGCACCAGAAATTTAGGGGACATGCAAGGAGACACATAGAAGAGAGACATTAGAGGCAAGTGGAAGAGATAGATGAATGAGAAGTACATGAGGAGGCTAACAATGGTAGCTATTTCCGTGATTTATACTTTGACTTTATTTTTGTTCCAAACTTTCATAGTTGCTCCACTCACCCCTTTCCTGTATGTCCTAAGTACCTGAGATTTAGGGCAAGCTTTGGGGCCTCAGCAGCCCTGCTTCTGGCTAACCCTTTTTGACTGGACATTTACCCATGAGGGCCTGGACAACAGTGGGTGTTTCATTGGGAAACTATTGCCCTTTCTTCACTCTTCTCTCTATCCACTATGCTTTAATCTTATTATGTTCTTTCACACTAAGCATGCTTTGTCTTTGTGCGCAGGAAGGTGGCATGTAACTTTGGAGGTCCTAGAGTTCTCCTAGGACCACTAACAAGTTAAACTCCAGGTTGGCTGGACCAAGAGACCATGGACATGGAAGTCAAGGAGACAGAGAAAGGATTGCCCAGTTTATAGTCAAAAGATATCCATCAAGGAGAAAGACCAGTTACATGTATATATCTTTCCATGGACCAATTTGTAACTAATCAATCAAACTTTGACAAGTTAATAACTTCCTCATTCCTGTTTTCTTTCCTTCCCTTCTTTCCCATAAAACCTGTCTTAGCTTCCAGAGAGATAGATTTAAACTTTGCCTGATGATTACATAGGAAACTCTTCTCTCAAAGGTCATTTACTTCTATGAGCATCAGACAGCAAGATCTTCCTCTGTAATATTGTGGTCATTAAACATAGTTAATCTATAATTAAAACCTTCCCACAAAGAAAACTTCAGACCCAGATCTCCTTAACAGTGAATAAAACCAGTTTTTGAATTTATAATATTACAACTATTTTCCACAAACTCAGGGGGATAGCAAAAGAGCTATCAACTTTATACTAATTTATGAGATCAGTTTTTATGAAAAACAAAAGTTAAAAAGATCATTATTATGAAAACTGAATTAAAGATAGCTGCAAAATTCTAAACAAAAATATCATTAAATATAATTCAACAATATATAAACATAATTCTTAAGTTGAGATATTTTCAGGAATGTGTATTTTATTTAACATCAGGCAATCAGTTGGTATAATTTATCATGTCAGCAAGATAAAGAAGCTAGGCATCATGTTCCTATCATAGATATAGTAAAATAGCTATGTAAAATATAAAACCTATTCAGAATAAAGCCCATTAGTAAAATAAAAATACTTGGGAAAACCCTTACCTTTATAACTGTAAAACCATTCTGGAACAAATATTATACTTAATGGCAAATTATCAAAATTTCTTATGTATAGAAAAAAGATACATATATTTATGTATGTGTGCATGTATATAAATATAACATTGAACTGGAAAAGAAATTATTCTAACAAGTTAAGAAACAAATACAAAACAAAGTTTGAAAAGAAGTAAAAATTTTATTATTCACAGAAGCGTTAATTATGGATATTGAAAATTCAAAATAAATTATTGGAACTAGTAAGTGTATTTAATAAAATTAAAATTAGTAAATACATTTAATAAATTCACTGGAGTCAAGCTTGGTGTAAAAATCATATGTATTCTAATTGCAATCAATAAATTAGAAGATAGGATGAAAAAGTATCTTTGAATTTAATTTTTAAAATATCAGAATAAATCTTACATATACCGCTACAGATAAAACTACAAAATACTCAATAAATGAAAGACCTAAATATTATCTATTCATGGACTGATTCAGCTTTGTAAAAAAAATATTATTTCCTCCAAAATTAATCTACAAACTCAATATAATACCAATTAAAAACCCAAGAGGTTTTAGTTTGAGTTGGTGTAATTTTATATCTCAGAGAGTGTGTATGTGTTTTATGTCTTTGGTGTGTATAGTGAATGTGTATGTATGTATGTGTATATATATATATATATATATATATATATATATAGAGAGAGAGAGAGAGAGAGAGAGAGAGAGAGATATATATATATATAGAGAGAGAGAGAGAGAGAATATCTATATCCAAATATGGATATTTAGATATCCATACTTATGGATATCTAAAAGGTCAAGAATTTCAAAGACAATGTTGAAAAAGAATAACAGTTTGGTAAGAATTTACAATGCCAATGATAAAAAGTTATTACAAGTTACTAAAACTAAAGCATCATGGTACTTGTTCAACAAGAACAGATAGACTAATGAAAGAGTGCATCTAAGCATTCTCCCTAAGTATCCTCTACAACAAGACAATGAAGACAAGCATATTTCTTTGAATACTGATGTTTCATTTAAAAAATTCATGCTAATCTTGAAGTATACTCCTCAAAACACTTGTGTTTAACTTAATATGAAACAATACTAACATATATTTATTTATACAAAAGTTCTAAGCAGCTGGCTTTCCCAAGGGGCTACTACTCTAGTGCAGAGATGCAGTGTGATGAGATGCAGTGTGATGAGATGCAGTATGGTAAGTGCTGTTTGGGCATCAGGGATAGGCCATCCTGGGCTTTTATCTGTTTTCCTATCAGGAGATTATCACCAGTTCAGGATTAGCACCTTTTATCTGGCTTGACAGTATGGTCCTTTGTCCACTGAAAATGTCAGTTTATCTAAAATAATCACTGAACACAGATTATTCTCTCCTATGAAAGTCAAAAATGTCAGACCCTACTTGACAATTTAATTGTATATGTACCTGTTATGAGTCACATACCTGCCTGTTGATCAATTTAATCATAGATACTATTGTAATTAAAAGAGAAAGTAATTAAAAATCTGCTCACATGTGAATCAATAATCTCTCCAAACGTGATTTGTGAAAAGAGAACTAGGTGACTAATAATTATATTAGATGTAGGTTTAGGGTTTCTCTTCTACCCTAGGGTTCAGAAGAGACGACAAGAGATTATTTAGTAGTATTGAATGGATAATACCTTGTGACTAAGGGGCATTTACTAGCCAGAAGAAAACATTTTATGTATCTGGGAACAAACTCCAAAGTAGTTCACAGTAGTTCCAAATAGTTCTGCTCAAGCAGAAAGACCTATGAAGCAGACAGTTCATAATTTAAGCTTGGCATCAGAAAATCCTGGTTCAATTCTATCAAGTAAAAATGGGTGAATTTTGAGAAATGACTTCAT
This sequence comes from Uropsilus gracilis, assembly GCA_004024945.1. Classification (NCBI taxonomy): domain Eukaryota; kingdom Metazoa; phylum Chordata; class Mammalia; order Eulipotyphla; family Talpidae; genus Uropsilus; species Uropsilus gracilis. The sequence goes on along the minus strand of PVHY01003298.1, from coordinate 100,529 downwards.
TTGGGAATCTTGGGTTCTCATATGCAAAACAGAAAATATAATACAGCCCTCACATGGTGTGCTAAGGATCAAGTATGACAGCATAATGCAAAGTGCTTGGGGCAAGCAGGTGTATATAGTTAGTAGAGAATATAGTTTATGTAATGAGCACAAATGTAGGAGACAAACTGATCATTATTAAACTTTAGGCTCTTCTATTTACCAGATGTGTTACCTTATACTGTTTCTTTAATATACTGAGACTCAGTTCTTTATTTTTAAAATATTTTTAAATTATAGAAACTAAAACTACAGTACTAGACCCATATATATATATATATATATTACATATATATATAATATAGTGACCAACTTAGTGAAAACTTTTAGTAAATAGAAAATATTTGCATTTTTAATCTTATTTTCCTATAATTTCTGAATCCACATGCTTATGAATGAATGGAATGTGACTGGCAAAATATAATTAATCAGCTATTCATTAGAACTAATTATTATTGAGTTGTACCATATCATGTCTATAATTACTTAGCAATGAGTGAGCTTGTGGACAAGAATACCATGTTACAATGTCAATGTAGTGGCCAGTACTGAGCAGTTATTGGGGACAAGGCTCAGGCCAAAGTACTCTCGGGAGCTGGATGAGTAATGCAAAGGAGTCAGTTCTCTGTGTTCATTATATGAAATAAACCTTGATATATATACAAAGAGGGGCAAAGCTGAATAGAGTGTGTGGTCACATGGAAGATAAAAGGGAAGATTTGCTCTGACTTAGAGAATGGATGTGTGGATCCTAGATGGAGAAGACATTGTGAGTCAAAGAAACAACAGGATATGCTTGTAGAATGGTATAGCTTATCTCAAAAAGAAACTATCTTTTGGAATCCTTTAATAGCCTTACTTTAGATTTTGTGTGTGTGTATGTGTGTGTGTGTTTAAGCATAAAATAGCATGAGTTTTCATGTGTTTAAGTACCAAAGTAGATTTGTTTATTGTCTCTTTTTGCTGAACTTTGTAGTTTGATATAGTCCCAGCTGTTTATGTTTTCCTTCATTTTTTTGTGGGCCATCGTTGTTTCCCAAAATGGATTGCTGAGGTGAAATTCATGAAGGGTTTTGCCCAGGTTTTCTTCTATGCATTTTGTGGTTGCTGGTCTCACTTCCAGGTCCTTTATCCATTTTGAGTTAATTTTTGTACAGGATGTGAGGGTGTTGTCCTGGTCCATTTTTTTTTTTTTTTACAAGTTTTGATCCAGTTTTCCCAGCATAATTTACTGAAGAGGCTATCCTTATTTCAGGGTATGTTTTTTGCCCCTTTGTCAAAGATTAGTTGACCATATATATGTGGTTTTATTTCTGGGCATTTGATTTTGATCCATTGGTCTGTTTGTCTGTTTTTGTACCAGTACCATGCTGTTTTAAGTACTATGGCTTTGTATTATAGTTTGAAATCTGGAATAGTAATACCTCCATTCTCCTTTCTGTTTGTCAACCAAGGGATTGAACCATGGAGCAAAAGGGGAGGAGGGGGAAGAAGTGAGGGAGGTGAAGAGCACAAAAGATCAGGATGATTAGCAGGTGTTAGTGAAGTGGGAAAGCCCCAGGGTACACAATAATGCAATAATGTAATATAAATACACATATATATGCAAATTAAAAAAATTAAATTAAATTTTAAAAAAGGAACAACTATCACAGAGATAGTTGACATTCTCTGTGGATATCTCTTCTATCCTAGTCCCCATTATACATTCCCAGAAATAATAATTAGTACACTGGATCTGATGTTTGTCATGCCAGTAGTATTTGAAACTTTTAAACACTCTCTGTGGATATCTCTTCTATCCTAGTCCCTATTATACATTCCCAGAAATAATAATTAGTACACTGGATCTGATGTTTGTCATGCCAGTAGTATTTGAAACTTTTAAATCACACATCCGTAAATAATATATTATTTTGCATGGTTATAATTTTGTAATTATGGTATTGTAATATGTATACCTATCTACTATCTATGTAACTTGTTTTCTTCCCACAAAATTTTTAATTATTAAAAAATAAAAAAGAACATTGCTGAGTAGAGAGATGTTAATGAAATTAGAACTAACAGAGCCTTGTGAGTTTTTTTTCCAAAACCACTTTTACATTCAATACACATCTGAGCAGTTACTCCAATAGTCACATGGTAGAAATAAAATTTGAAGTTAAATTAAAAAAAAATAAGTACCAAAGTAGAAAAAAATTGTGTCAAAAATTAAGGGGTTCCTGCAAAACTAAGGGGTTTCAGGCTTTAAAAAATGGTAAGGAGTTTTTGAAGTTTTGTTTAAAGACTAAATAAAGCAAGATGAGTTCTAGATAAACATGAAAAATATTTCTAGTATACATACTATACAATGAGAACTGTGCTAGGAACTGGGGTCATAAAGATGAATGAGAATGGAAACTTATTTTTGTTATACTAAAATGTAATAATGAAGGCAGACATGTAAGCATTCATTACAATAATAGAAGCCCGACCAGGTGTCAGAGAGTTTATAGATTTTAAAAAGTTAACAATTCTACTGGGAGTGGGATATATGAGGAGTTTTAAAAGTACTCTTCAGGTTGATAAGGCAAGTAGGACATAGTAGGCAGGAAGATGTGTGTGGGAAAGAATAAGTAGGAACCAATGGGTTGTGAGATGAGAATTACTAGCAGTTTCATATTACTGAAACAAAGTATATGTGAGAATATGTGCATGCACATCAATATGTGCATACTCATATCTTGGGAAAGTTCAACAAAGGTGAGGAAATAAACAGACTTGAGAGTAGTTGGAAATTCACATTATTAACACTGAATTAAAAAATGTAAAGTGGGTTCAAGACTTATAAATTTTAATCTCATAGGCAGCACAGAATCCTAGTTAAGAGGTATGACTATGGGAATCAGACTGCCTGGGTTGATAAATCCATTTATATCATTTATTAAATCTGTGCCCTAAACAAGTTACTTAACCTTTACTTACCTCATTTGCCATCTGTAAGATGGAGGTAGTAATAACACCTGTTTCATAAAGTTCATGTGATGATTAATGAGTAATAGTTCTAAAGCCCTTAAGGCAATACTCATTAAGCAAAAAAAAAAAAAAAAAGATAACATTTGAATACAGAACTTCTGCTAGGTTGGTAGGATCGGCTGTATGTAGATTAGGCAGTACTACTGACTTATCTACCAAAAACAAAAAAAATGACAGAATGGTTATTGATTTTAGAATTCACCAAAGCAGTAAGAATTGGCTTTTATTGGTTGCAGAGGTTGTCAGATTCATAGCAAGGGGAGGATAGTCCACTCTAACACAGAAATCTGTACTTGAATCTATTACTCAGTGATCAAAAAAATACAAAGTCAAGCCATTCTAGGCAACATGGATGGGGCTGGAAGGAATTATCCACTTGAATTAGAAGGAAAAAGATAAATACCAGATGATCTCACTTACATATGCGGAATATAGAGAAACCAAACAAAAGATCAGCAAAAAGTCAAAACTAGCAATCTGACCATAGAACTGAAGCATACAGTGAGGGAGTTGAAGGGAGTAAGTACAAAACAGGGGAATATAATGGTGGCTTATGGGTTATATGGTGATGGGAGAATTATGGGGACAACAATGATGCAATAATAAAATTAATTAAAAACTTAAAAAAGAAGTACTATAATTTTGCATCTCTAAATTAGAGGAATTACAACGGCCACCCAACGCAAAGTTAAGACTGAAAATCTAAGAGCAAGGTTCGCTTAGACCCAACAACACAGTCTGTCACCCAGAGAAAAGACATTACCATAGGAAAGAGACTAATGGACTTAGCACAACTAATAAACAACAAAGAGTTTGAGAGAATGGAAGGGGAACCAGAGGGAGGAAGGAGGGGAAAAAAAGGAACACAGAGGTTGTAACCTAAAGAACAAAATAAAGTAATAATTTAAAAAATATATAATAGATATAGACAATAAAGAAAAGTTGCAAAATATAAAGTAGGAATAAGGTTCATTGATGGCTCAACTCAGTTACAACTAACAATTTGGTATATTTCTTTGTAGATTTCATTTTTATCTTAATTTTTGATTATTTGACATTTTGTCACTTTCTTGGTTTTGGAAATTTATGCTTATATTATAAATACAAATTTAAAATATCATTTGAAATAGCTGTAATACAACCAATGTAGTAGTCTTTATTTAATCCTTAATAAAATTTTATTTACTCTTTAATGAAAAAAAGAAAAAAAAGAAAGCCAACAACAACACAAAACATGATGTGGACAAGTTTCTAGAGAATATGGGGGGCACTCAATTGAGATGAAAAGTAAGGGGAAATTAGAAGCCATTCTTCTTTTGAATGCAGCAGCAGTCATCATGGCAGCAAAGCTCTACTTCAATTGGTAGCTCCAATTGGAAAAGGTGAGTTAAGATCACTCAACTATTATTAAATAATATATATGGGAGTGGTAGAAACAGCAGTATATGAACTCTGACCCTTGAAGAGTCAAGATAACTTTGCAGTTTTTAAAGTAAGGATAGTAACACAAAGTGTTCTGCTCTTGCAGTTCTTCCCCCCCAAAATTGCTATGTATTATCCTGAATTAAATTCCTACCTATTTTAAAGACAATTGTTTTGTTTTTCTGATTTGATACCTTATTTAGAACCAATATTCTTTGACTTTGGATAGCCAGGCTTTTGTGTTTAATCCCTCTCCTAAACAGTGGCTATGAAAAATACAATTTCTTGAGAGATAGAATAGCAACTACACCACTGATGTTAAATGTTTTTCATGGGGTATTGAATTAATTTTAATTTAGTTTTTAATATAAAGACAATGTTTCTAATATACAGCAATGACTGAGAAAGAGTAGAAGACTGACAATGAGATGACTTACATTTGTGTGTGCTGGGATGAATCTAACTTTAAAATACCATTATTACTATGAGTCATTGAAAATGAGTGACCATTTCTTTTGTATTTGAGAAACTTAGAAATCCCTTGTTTGAAGAACATCAATGGTCTTAATGATTTCTCAATTGCCATCTTACTAACCACCATTTCTATTTGATTTAAATTTAATACCCCAAACTATACCTTGGTGGAACAAGCATAATGTCTTGTAATGGAGGAGAAACTTACAAAAACAATCATTGCAAGATTGTGGTTTCCATCATCTCTGACTGGGAAATAAGAATGAGAACATATTTTGTTCATATGTTCATATGTTGTTTATATGTTCAAGGACAATGAAGCCATGTTACTCTGAGATGATTTTATTGATATTATACTTTTTGACTGTTATGGACTGAATTTTGCCCCTCTTCAAATTCATATGTTCAAGACTCAATCGCCAGTACCTTACAGTGCAGTTATTTTTGGAAAAAGACCCTTTACAGAGTAATTTGGGTGGGCCCTAATACACATGATGCTAGTTGGACATTGGGTTTCAAAGACATGATTATGCTCAAATGAAGCCATGGGATTGGGCTTTAACCAAATAAAGGTGTCCTTTTGAGAAGAGAGAGAGACACTAGGGACATTTGTGCATTGGATTTGTGAGGATGCAGAGAAAGATAGACAACCTACAAATCAAGGAGAAAGTTCCTAGAAGTCAAACCTGCAGATAAATTGATCTTGGAATTTTGGCCTTCAGAACTGCCAGCAAATATGTTTTCATAGGTTAAGTCATTTAACCTGTTGATATTTTATGATGCTAACACATATCACAATGGGTTAGTCTAAACACCTGGAAATGAATTAAACTTTTGAGCTCAAATGATATCTCAACTTAGTAATGACTAACATGCAATGATAGAATTTACTTGGTATGATTCAGAATGGTGGTCCTTGGAGATGCATATAAGAATGTAAAATCTTGTTAAAACACAGATTGTTGGCCACAACCTCCAAAATTTCTGACTTAGAAAGTCTAAATAAAAAAAAAAGAATATGGATTTTTAATAATTTCCCAATGATGCTAAGGTTTCTGGTCCAAGGGCCACAATTTCAGAATTACCTAGAAAAGCACATGGGTATAACTTTCATGAAGGCAATCCTCAATTCCTAGGTAAAGGGGGCATCAGGTAAATTGTTAAGGTAAATTTCCTCTGCAGATCAAAAACAGTAGTTGGGACAGAGTGGAAGTAATAGGATTCTTGATAAGTGAAGGCTTGATGGCAAGACCAAAAACACCAAATACCAAATGGAATATTGTTCTCATAATAGATGAGATCAGTCACATTCATGATGATATGGCTTACTTAAAAACTGCTTGATCTAAATAGCATGAAAATAAAAGGTTGAGTTGTATGTCCAGAACTCTTGACTTGAGTTGTCACAAAGAATGTCTATCCTAGCTCCATATCTAAGCCAAATAATAGAGTAAGCCTCATTTTATTGAAGGGGTGATCAAATTCCTTAGTACTCCCACAGGTAATATTATAAATCTTCCAAATATTATTAAAGTAATTGAGGAAATAGAAGAAACAACTAGACTTGGGGTGGATTACTTAAACAATGGCTCAGATTTGACACTAATCCCCAGAGACCTAAAATGACACTGGTTGAATAGTCTAAGTAGGGACACATGGAGGTCAACTATCAAATAAAATTTTGTTCTAAATTTTTCTCAAAGTGAGTCCCAGTGGTTATGGAGACATAATTAGTTCCTGAAAATATAGTTTATATAGACATTTTGACATATTTTGAAAATATAGTTGCAATAGAAATAAATTCATATTGGCTTTGTGACCTGTGCAGTAAAGTTTATTATAAAGAAGGGCAAGTAGCAGCCACTGAAATGTCAATGACAACCAGAATAGAAACTCAAATGTAATACTACATCTCTGGGGACATTTCAGGAAGCAGGGCATAATCAAAGATTTGAAAGATATAGGCAATGATTCCTATAGCATCTTTACCCAATTTACTCTTTGACTTGTGAAAAACTCCATCAGTTCTGGAAAATTACTGCTCATTATTATAAATTTAAGCAGGTTTTTACTCCCATTGTAGCTTCTGTTCTAGATCAATATCTTAATTATAAATCAGCCACTGGTCCAATAGTCTAAGTAGGAATATAATACTGGTCCAATAATAATACTGGCCTTGGGTACAGAGTTATCAGGCTGAAAATGCTTTTCTTGTGCTGTTTAGAAAAGATCATAAAAAATAATTTGGTTTCATCTAAAAGTGACAACAGTACACCTTGACAACAGTGCAATCTAAGGACCCTGTCAACTTTTTGGTTTTCGCATCATGATCTAAATCATAGAAAAGTGATCATTTTGTCTTTATAAAAATATCACACTGGTCCCCTATGTTGATGACATCATGCTATTTAGACATCATAGCTATAACTATTCTAAATGACTTGGTAAGACACAAAATTCTAGTGTGGAAAATTTTGTTGCAAGTATAGCTATCTCCATTTAAGGCAATTATCGCTTAGAGGATGATGAAGTATACGTATTATCAGCTGTGAATATCACGTATAAAAAGTTATTGTACTACATTGAAGATCAAAGCATTTTGATTCACACCTATGTATCTATTCCAATATGATTGGAATACACAAATCAAATATAATGATTTCTATAACATGCCTAAAATTAGAATGCAAGAAAATATTCAATTTTTAAAATTAAAGAGCCATAACACTACAGCAGCATACAGTAGAAGTTAAGCCAAAGAACAATGCCATTTTTAAACTAAGCATTTAAAATCAATGTTTTGGATATTGCTTGTTCAGTGACACTCACTTAACAAATACCCTGAAAAAATAACTCTTTTATCAAGAATTATGTATGAAAAAAAATGATCATGCTAAATAGAGCTGCCTAAGAGTTATCCTTCACACAAATATCTCTGTGTCCACATTAAGATATCAGGGGTGTGGATGCTGCTTTGATTAAACTGATTTTACCTGTTGAAGGTAAGTGAAATAAAGTTATTGACCAAATTCTGTAATTAGAAATGCAGAATGAAGAAGAGAAAGATACATGGAAGGATTGTGAGGTTTTTTTGCTTTGGTCACTTTTCTTTCTGTGTTAAATGCTTTACACACATTATCTGATTAATACTTTCAGCAACTCTGGAGGAGGTAGGATATACATCTGTAGTTTATCCCTGAAACAGCTTTAAAAATGTGAGTAGTTGTCCTTGATCCCAGAAAACATAACAATTAAGTATCAGTGGCAGGATTCAAATTAAGAATGCTAAATTCAGACTGTGTCACAGTGGTTGGATATTTAAGAACTATATACTCCACATTCTCAACTCCAGGGCTTACAGTTACAAATTATGTAGGTATGATTTGGAATGTGGAAAGAAGGCTGTCACGTTATGTTTCCTTTGGTAGCAGTCAGTGAATGTATGGGATTCAGCAGATGTGAGTTTGAGTACTTTTCACAATTTTCTGTCTTGGTAGACCTGGTTACCTGGTTCTTCACAATGTAGTCATGATTGTGAATATGAAAGTTAGTAGAATGGCCTTCTGATATATCTTCAGCTCCTCTAAAGGTTTTTTAGGAATGAATTTCCTGTATTAAGTCCTCTTTTGCTAAAAACACTGAGATTGATTTTTGCTTCCTAGCTGAAGCTGGAAATAGGAATTGACAACTTTGAACTTTATCTGAGTGCTGTGTGTGTAGAAAATACTGATAGTTTTGAAATTCCCTCACCATTTTGTTTTTGAATTCTTGCTCTCCAACTTGCCAAGATAATACCTTGTTCATCTTTTCTCATGACTTCCATAAGACTGCCATAATTTCTTCGTTTTCCTGCCTCTGTAAGACTCCAGATGCTTTCTGTCTCTTGGAGACATTCTTCTTTATCAAATATTCTCCCTATTACAGTAACCTAGAGACCCAACTCCTAGATTGTCTGGTATATATTTTTCTTTAGTTGGATCATGTTTTGTTAATGTGACTCTTTGTAAAGACTACTTATATTAGGAGTTCCCCAGGCCTGTATCAGCAATTTCCGAGTCAATGGACGGAATTTTCTCATTGTTTTCTGTGGTCCTCCTTGGACAAAATAATTTAAACTAATCTTATAGCATTCCAGTATTAAGAATTATTGTATATTGAAATGATATCATTAGTAAGAATATATAGTAACTTACTTTAAATAGGATTCTTACTCTGATCTTCAATAAAGTGTGGCTATTATTTTAAAATTGCTGTGGCTATTGAAAGCAAAGTGTTAAAATATGAACCTTTCTAAGACAAATAGATACGTAACACAATGTTTTAAACTAGTCCCTGCATTTATGTTACAGAGCAGATCACTTATCTCTAAAGATTAGCACCTTCATGAAAAGATAATTTATTTAAATTCTGTGATAATATATGACAAATACATAATAATTTATGTATATCAATATAAATTTCCTTTATGAGCATCCCAATCTAATAAAAACCCAAGTATTAAAATAGAAAAGTTTACCTTTATAATCATAGCCTAAAACCCCAACTTTTTTTATTAGTTGCATTCATCATCTTGTCTTTCTTTTATAAATAGTTCTCAAAATAAGATGTCTATAAGAATTTATAACATTCATGGCACTATACACTTAAAATACGGTTAAATTCTTTCTTCTCTCCTCAAGAAATTTATTCTGCATATCCCTGTGCTTTCAATATATAAATCTATATCTATATCTATTTTATAAAAGCTAATTTTCTCCATCAATGACTTTTTCTTTACCTGAGCATAAATTATGACTGATATTTTAATAGCAGGAGAGAAAGAATTATGACACAAAAAGAATAGAGAGATATTTTTAAAAGTGGAGTTTGTTTTGTACTGCTAAACATCTAGGTGTTCTCGCTTGAAAACAAAATGATGAAAAGAAAATTTATTCTAGTACATTTGACACTTAGCGCTACCCAAAGTTAGACCCAAGTGATTATTACATAGCATCAATAGAGAAAGTAGTAACATAAATTCACTCATACATCCATTTACATATTTATTTTTTTTAGCAAGTTATTAAGAAACTGATTTGGATACTGATTGTACCTGTGGCAAGAAAGAATTTGATGCTGGTGGGGAAGACTAATCAATGGTGACAGTGAAGTGGGCTAACAGGAGAGGAATATGTAGATAAGTGGATAGAACATGTAGCTTGGGTATGTAATCTAACCTAGAGGGCCCTTTTTGAGATAAATAAACATATTTTACATGTTCTAATATTGCTATTTGCACCCAAGTTAATGATTATAATCTTGTCTCCATTATCATTAGTTGGGTCAGACAGGAAATTTGTAGGTGGGTGGATTAGAATCCTACATAACAATTGCTGTGTAATTCTTGATTACATACAATAGAGGTCAAGTCTAGCTGATTAAAGCTTAAAATGACTTAGTTGGAAAGAATTCAGGGAACTTACAAAATCTCCAAGTAGGTTGAAGAAACAGGTAAAAAAATGAACAAAAGCAAGAAGGTTTTATAACAACGGTGTTGTAGCACTGGTTTGAAGGCAATACTGCTGGCCCTCTTGATAAACAGAAGTGTAGCAGCCTAACTACCCAACTGCCAGAACTGGATCCTGTGGCTATCTACACTGGAACCCACTACTTGTTTTTTTGTTTTTTTGTTTGCTTGTTTGTTTTGCCCAGAGTTGGCAAAGTACTTTTATTGAAAGATTTACCCAAGATACATGTTATCTTTCAGAGAAAAAAATAGTATTCCTACTAAAATGCAAAAGAAGACTGCAGCATAGTTCGAAAGTTTTTCTTGACACCAGCTTGAAGGGGAATCAACCTCCGTTTTCCTCTAGTTTTTGTAATTCTTCAGTTTTTACATTTATACACATTATTTTACCAAATTCACACAGCACATGAGGGGAAATTTAAGACATTAACAGGAGTCTGTCTAAAACCTCAACATTTCATTATAATTAGATTTTTTTCCCCATGGATTAGATATGTTCAAGAAAACATTCTGGGGCCATGGCATATTTGTGAACTTAGTATTTTTCTTTTTCTTTTTTTAAAACACTTTATTTATAGATGAATTTCACATCTCTGTGATCTCTGGGGTTCACCCCCCCCAACTGTTCCCACCCTATCCTACCCACCCCCCAGGTTGTGTACTTCAATTTGGTTGTTGGCTTGTTTTGACTTTTCTTCATGGAATTTTGTTTATCTTTCCCATGTCCCATATAATAGTGAAACCATTTGGAACCCACTGCTTGTTACTGGATAGATCCTGCCATTCACTGTTCTCCATGTCACCATTTTTCAATTTGCAGTACTGATATATTTGACTTACTGTCAGAATGAACTCTAAGGTAGCACCTATAACTGCTGCCACTTGTAGTCATGCCTTTGTGTGGTGTTCTCTCCTGGAGTGTATGCAGGACTGGAGACTTGCCTACAGACAATGGTGTAGACAAGACTGATGGAAAGTATGCAATTACATGCACATCATCATGTATAATACTGTGATATCTACTTTCCAATAAGATTCTTGTTGACTGATAAAATAGAAGAAACTGAGCCACTGAATCCAATAATCCACAAAAGCAGATGTTGCTGTATGGCACAAAGGAAATCATCCCATTACTCTTTAGGTCCTTCTCAGGTTGGATAATTAATTAAAACAGCATCAGATAGATTAGCAAAGTAAACATTAATTTAACAATATATGTATGGAGAAATTACATGGTTATAAAGTCTAAAGAACAGAAGAAAGCAGGGATATTTATTTTGCATTCCAGGATTTGAGGCATAAATGAGAGAGGGGGAGAATTTACATGACAGGCTAGAAGTAGGGGCACATCTGGGAGTAAAGATGAGATTCTCACATAGTAGCAACATGTTCACTGATTAACTTAAACCTGGATGAGAACTCCCAAACTATATTATTTAGGTCATAAAAGGGGGAGCAGTGATGGCTTCTTTGATTAAAAAAAGAACAGTGACTCAGCAAGGGGAGAAGCTTCTCAATTTCCAGGTCTTGACTGCTCAAAACTAAATTCTTTAGGGAATGATAATAGAACTAGTGAAGCTCACAAGAACCTCCGTTCATACACTAAGGTAATAAGAAACCTATTCATTCACACATCAAGGTAATGAGAGGCCTATTTTGATCCTATTGAGGAAAGCCTATCTAACATCTTTTTTTGGGAGAAAGACCTCACACTGTCAATAATTACATAAGCATGGGAGATTCTCCCTCAGTTGAGGCCTCAGATGAGATTTTCTTTAATCAACAATGTGAAAGGTTGTGGGGTGTGGACACAGACAAACAAGTTAAGATGGTTGAAACATAGAAACAGCAAAATAACAAATGTGTGTTGTTTTAAGCCATTAAATGTGTGTTGTTATACAAATAGGATGGTGAATACAGTGACTGAGTCATCATCTTGAAACTTGTCCACTTATAAGGAAGGGTTAGAAAAATAAGCATCAAGACATGGTTTCTCAAACATAGGTAGGAGTCTAGGGATCTGCCTGAATTTATTACTAAGGCTGATATAACAATTCTGGGAACTTAAAACAAAAGATATATTGTTTCCAACATTTTTGGAGCCTAGAAATAAAAAATTAAGATGTTTCCAGGATCATATACCCTTTTGAAGACTCCTGGGAGCATTCTTGTTGCTTCCAGTTTCTGCTAATACCTTCATTTGTTGTGGAAACAGTTTCAATCCTATCTCTATCTTCAAGTCACCTTTTCTGTGTCTCTTGTATCCTCTTGTATTTTATAAGACCACTCTCATTGAATGTAAGACTAATCCAGTATGACATTATTGCAGTCCTTACCTAATTACTTTCACATTAAATTTCTGTTAACATAAATGTGCTTTCTGACCATGAAGAGGTATGTGAAAGGCATTGCCACTATGATTAATTTACTATATCTTGATTTATCTGATAAAAGTTGACCTGGAAAGGCTGTTTTCTTCAATTAGGTTTTAAATGTTTATAATTCAATCAAAATGTATTTTTTTGTCTGGGCCAGGTTGAAACTTGACAATTTTATTCTTGCAGAAGAAAAATGTTTTTAAATTTAATACCTATTCCATGACTTCTATTTTAAATTAAACTGCCATTTTTGTTCTATTCTATTCTTATATGAGAGTACACATTTTAGTTTACTGAAATGATAAAAGGAGTAAAACTACATTCACACTATTGACATGAAAATTCAGAAAAGCATCCTCTATGTGGAAAAAAGAATGCAAGACTTCTTTGAATAAGGAATTGTGTGAACTCAGGGTATTTCCATGTGTCCTTTTATCACTTTCAAAGGCAAAAATTTGCCAGAGTCTTTTGAAGTCATGCAACTCTTTCTTTTGTGAATTATGTCCAGAGAGGTCATGTTTATTATTCTAAAGTTTCATTTGAGATTCTGATAGTGAATCCCGATAAAGAATTCTACATAATTTTTTTTTTTCTGAATTTCTACTTGCTCAGCAGGATTGAGTTGTGGGATAGGGGTAGAATTTATTAAGGAAAAAAATCATTTGAATGTGATTTATATAACAAGTCAATTTTTGTGATTTAAAACAGAATCAGTTCAGAAATTCTACATAACATTGGTTAATCATCCAAGTTGCTGAAGACTTATATAAATGTTCCCAAACTGCCAGTGATATGCCCTACTGCCTCTTTTTTTCTGTTTGTGTTTTTTTATATTCCCTTAGCAGAAAACCTCACATAATACATTCCCTCAGTGGCTTCTCTTTGACTAGCAACTTTAGAGTCCTTTAAACTTGATCTTTGAGGTCTTTTAATATCTGGTTTCAGATTCATGTATAGTTCTGCTCTCAATAATTCTATGTTCCAGCTACATCAATCAAATATACCCTTTGGACTTTTCTAATTTACTTATGCTAGGTTCCATTTTAATAATGGAATAATGGTCTAGAACCTTAGATGGAAAAACAGAGTCAAGGAAACATGTGATTTGAAGAGAAGAGAAATACAAAATTTTCTCCTGATGACTTTTACTGGTGCTTAGTTTCATCTCATATAACAAAATAAGATCATCAGGAATTCATAGTGTGGTAAGTAGCATTCACAGCTGCAAGATGATCCCATGTGAAACTATTGAAATGAACTAATCGACTATGTGGAGGACAGTTGATAGGAATCTATAAAAATAGACATGCCCATTTATAAGCATCAAGTAGGAATAGTGTTTTCAGCTTTCTATCTCTCTTCCCTATCAAATATTGTTATATATAATTCAAAATTCCCTTGACAACTAAATTCTGTGATCAATTGTTAGATTTATAGAAAATATTTTTTCTCATAATTTTTTTCAGATTAGAAAAAGGAATTTGTTAAGTTCCATGAGGGCTTTGTTTTAGAAAATAAAAATATTCCTATTTATTAATTACTAAAAATTTCATGTGATATTTATATTTCATGGCCATGGAGTTCATAGTCTCCCTGTTGAGTTGGTCTTATAGAAAAGACCGCTACTATACTTTAGACCATACTTTAGATTGAAGTGATATCAGTTACTTATTAAATATGATAGTCTTTTGGAATGTAGTGTTGATATCTGCACTGTGCTCTCAAGTCAATTATTATAACATTTTAGATATTGAGTCACTATGCATGATCCTTCCTTAACAGCAGCAGTTCAAATTAGATCTAAATGAGTCCAATTTCTGATCTATACTGATTGCTTGGCATTAAAAGTATCAATAATACTTCAGACTTAAACATATGCTTCTGAAGATCATACACTATGATTTCACGGTTATACTGCTGTGCTACCCAAGCCAATAGAATCAGGTTACGGCAGAATGGAGAATGTTTAATGACATAGTTCAGTAGGTGTCCTGGCACCATATATATCTTCCCAGCTACAAGCACCCCCTTCAATGTCATGTATAGAAAACTCAAAACAGTTATTTTGTAGAAAAAGCATTTCCTGTTGTAGTTTGTATAGAAGACAGAAGCAATTAAATAAGAATTGCACAGATACAAAATAGAGATGAAAAGCATAGCAGGGTTATGCAAATAATTTAAAAGGAAAGCACATATTCTTTAGTATTTATGTATTTGAAATATTCCCCAAGGATATCTCAGTTCTGGTACCCTTTGTACTTCCTCTTTTGGAAAGACAATATAGCAGAAAATCATTTTTTAAAGAATAAATCTTTTAGGATTACAAAAATATATCCTTTGGTTTTTCAAAACTTTAAAATAAAGAACTCAGATAAAATCTGACCCAAAATGATAAATTTAAAAGAAAACATGAAGAAATAGGCTACCTACCTCATTTTTTTCTCTACAGACTGGATGGAAGATCTCTAGAAAGCAATGATAGAAATGTAAGAACTTAATCTGTAGTGTTTTACCAAAAAGTGGATTTGTGTGATTTTCCACTATGTAGAGAAAGCTTGAGGAGGGATATGAGAGAATATTCTGAATATACTTGGAGCTTTAAGAAGAGAGAGAAAAAGTAACCCCCTTTCCAGGGCAAAGCCAAGGGTAACCACACAAATGTATTGCTTGAGTAAAAGAAAGAACTAAGTCAGAAGTGAAAATGGTATCCAAGGTCTGTTGGGTTTAGAAGTAGCAGAATGTATCTCTTGTACATAGAGAGCAGTGTGGCCATGTTACAGAGAATAGTGCTGAATTTGGAATAAGCAACGTGAATAGCAGCCTGGGTGAATCTGTGCGTACAGGGCGGATATGAACAAGTACATATCAAAGGTTGCTAGAGTAGATAAATGATAATTTAGACTTTATTTTCATATGCTACAACTGACATGCCAAAAAAAGAGTGCTATATAACCCCCTTTTCCTCTAAGAATTTGGAGATTATACCTGGGATAGGATGTTGAGGCTTCCAATTAACTGAGCATAAATTTCCAATTTTTGGGAGAAGGTATATATAAAATAAAGTCCACTATTACAAGACATACCATTAGTATACTACTTTTTATTCAATTTATAACATAGAATGCAACCATAAAGATGTAGTGGTCAATTTGAGCTTTAAAAAAACGTAACAGAGGCTGCCTCTATTTTGAAATTAATACCAAATGTAAGTTATCAACATTTTGACATAGTTTTAGGCAAGAGCGTTTCATGATGCAGGCTACAGATCATGTAGGCAGAAAAAGAATAGAAAGGAAAAGAGGGTCAGAATAGAAACATAGTCTTAAGAATATGCAATCTACACTTAGCATTCTTAAAACAAATCAAAGTGTTTTTTGTAAACCAAATATATGTTAGAATAAATAGAACACAACCACTTAGGGTAAATTAAATTGACTTCTATTCCCACAGGAGGATTTGGTTATTTTCATGACTTTATCTCTACATATCCTGAAATTAATAATTTTAGGCACTAGTATAGGTAAGTACCACTCTGACTTAAGTGTCTCTCTCTGTTTTTATTAATTAGGCAGTGGTCCTATGGATGACAAAGTAAGATAGCATTGTATATATATACTGTATCAAGACTTCTTATTTCTCAATTTCCTGAATATTACTTTCATTCTGGAGACATTGTAATTAACTCATTTGCCATAGGTTCTGTAACAACCTTCCAGTTGTCTGCATGTACAGTTTTCCCTAAATCTTTGTCACATACACATTTGAAAAAGAACAGAGTGCATATATCAATGCAGACTGACATTAGCCTGTTATCCCTTCCATCACCCTATTTTAGCCCTATTCTGTTTGATAAAAAAGTGTTTCTATATATCATATAAATGTGCCATGTGAAAATTTGGTGCTTTTACAGATAAATTTAGTGAGCAGCAATATGATAGAAAACAAAATCAACATTTGCTTAATGCATTTTTCTATGAAGAATGTGAACTGTATCAGTAGGCAAGAACTTAGGTTTCAAAGTAGAAAAGAAATCAGAATAGAAAAAACTTGCTACAGGTTTCAATGCACCAAACAAAGGATCTCAGAATAAACAAAATATTAGCTCAAATATCACATGATAGAATTATTTAAATTAGGAATGTTTAAATATAAGACTGAGGTTATTGAAGGAATTAGCTAGGAAATATTCAGTTAAAAGAGATTTTTCTTTTTACTTCTTAATTAATTGTATTTGGGTAACATGGGTTTACACCACTGTGTATGATTTAAAGCTATAGGTTTATAGCTCTTCAAATGCATGTTATTACACCACACCCACCAATAAAACCCAATAATGCAGCACAGTCTACTTGGCTCCCACCCCCTGACTCTAGTCTGGTGATTTCAATTCTATGGTTAGTCTCTTGGGTTTACTTTGGTTTAGTTTTGTCTATACCTTTTTTTTCCCTTTGTTTTTTTATTCCAGAAGAGTTTACTTCTGAATTCAAAAATTTAGCTTTAAGATAGAAATAAGCAAATTTTATCTATTCTTATATTCATGTTTAACTTTATCTTTGAAGAAAACTCAAAAATTCTAACACCTTCTAAATAAAGGGGAAAGTTTCTTAATATTTGCTGCTATTCTCTTTAGTATAACAACATAATTTCAAAAAATTTCTTCAGTCTGGAAGTCAGCAGAAAATGTGTAGTGCTATGAAAGTTTGGTGTTAGAGATTTTTGACATTTTCTATATTGAGTGAGTCTTTTTATGAACTATATTGTTTGATTCCCTTCTCCATTGGTATGTTGCAGTTTAGATTCTCACAGTGATGGTATTTGGAAATGGGCCGTTTAGGAGGTAATGAGGACAAGATGAAGCCATGAGAATAGGGTCCTTATGATGGGACAGTGTCATATAAGAAGATATATCAGATCTCTCTCTCTCTCTCTCCACACACATACATTCCACAATGTATAAGTGATATGTGCACACAGTGAGACAGTAGTTATCTGCAAATCACCTAAAGAATTTTTACCTGACTATGATGCCATCCTAATCTTAAGATTTCCAATCTCCAGTAAAGTAATTTTGTAGTAAGAACATTCATCTATTGCTTCAGCCACCTAGCCTGTGTTATTTTGTTATAAAACCCTACTTGACCATTACAGTCTTATAAATAATGAGCTCCAGGTTAAGAGAGGAAGGAAAGAGTTTTTATCCATAACTTCCCATGTTGTTTATACTTACAATATTCTTAGTTTATGCCTACAAATTTTTCACCTTCCCTAGACACCTCATTTCTTTCTTTCTATAGACCTCCTATTTCCTATTCATATCATGACTTTTGACTTTTGGTAGCCTAAGGCTATATCAAGCAATAGTTTTCCCCTTTTATTATTGACATCTGTCTTCCTGAGATCTAAGGCCTGCTTTACCATAAATCATACTACTGCCCATAGTAGTTCATTAAAAAGTCATGAAGAATTTCTTAGTACTTAGTATGTGGTTGTAGGTGAAATGAGGGGCTGGAGAAGAAACTTGGTAATCAATACTGCAAAATTTATTGTGTGAGATGACAGAAGAAAGTCAAGGAAGAACATATTGGGCTCTTTAAGGATGATTTGACAGGGAATAAAAGAGCTGTGATTATAATACAGTCCAGGTTATTGCCAACAGTCACAACCTGAGTACCAAAATCAGGTTGACTTGCCTGTGGTTTAAGACTATAAACTGGGTTTGATCTTATCCAGGAAATATCAACTTTTAAGGCCTATATTTCCTCACTGATAAAATTAGACGTTTGGACTAGGTGTATTCTGCGGTTGCTTGCAGATCTTTTGGGTATAGGCTGCTTTTATTTTTGCTTTGAAATTTGTCAAGTAAAGTTTCTATTAAAAAAATAATATAGGTCACCTTTATGCATCTTTTTTTCTTTTTCTTGATACCAGCTGAGCTGGTCTTCTGAACATCAGAAACCTTGCAAAAGAGAATTCTAGACTATGGATTCAAAGAGAGTTTAAGTAATATAGCTCATCTCACCCAGTGCAGTGACACAAACAATTTAGTCTTGTTGCTTAATGGGGATTTGATAGGTAATTACTTAGCTTTTCCCAACATTTCCCAAATAATTTGAGAAATAAATTTATTCTGCTGAACAAATCAAGGTCTTAAATATGTCTTCCAAAGAGAGAGGTGTAGTCAATGTCCTCCCATGAGTTCATTAGTGAACACTAAATAGGCTTCATCTCCATGTGGTTAAATGTACTTCATTTCTTTTTTCATTCCTCATTTGACATAGTTTCTACATTCATCAGGCTATGTCAAAATAGCTAAAATTATGTTTGTTTCTTGAAACTGATTTCTATTTAATTGGAGGATCTATGGTTGAGTTCTTGTGCCAAAATTTAAGGAAACCTGCAGTTAACAGAGAGCCTAAATATTAATACACATTGTAAATTCAGGACATATTGTCATCAGTTATAGTACAGGAGACCATCAACTGCTAAGGAAATTTTGTCAAGTTTTTGAAATTATAAAATCTATAAATCTGAAATTTGTTAAGCAAAAAATGGCCTCATTAAAATTGAATATATGATATATTAATACGCTGGGGAAATTGACATCCTTTGCAGTTAAAATAAGGACAATTTAGGAGGCAAAGGTTTTCCTAAATTGTATTTTAAAAAGCTGTCACAGATGCAATACTGATGAGATACTTGTCTTAAATTTGCAAGGCATAAAGACAAACATAAGTACTTGTCTGTATTCTTGTTTGACATAATGGGGAGACAATTTTAATTTCTAAAACATCAAAGATTTCCTAACAAATATTTTCAACCAAAAGGATAATTCCAAAATTATTATTGAGGAAGTTTCTTTCAATCCTTATTCATAAGACTCTATGATCTTATGTTCTATATATGCGGATCATCTTATTGATATAATCAAGTCCCATTATAGAGAGTTTTGATTTTTTTTCTGAAGAATTTTTTTCTTCACACACACAAGTCCTAAAACAAAATCTTAAAAACAAAACAAAAATCTTAAAAACAAAATCTTAAGTTTTCAGTAATTCCTTACCGAGTATGAAATACTCCAATCTTATCCCAAACTACACATTTTCAAACCACACTTTCCTTTCATCTTTCACCTCCCAAGATGACTGAAAGTTTTATACCATTACATCAGTTAAAATCCCAAATTCCAATTTTTAAATCACCTTAATATGGTGCCAATGGGTAATCCAATAATAATAATAATAATAATAAGATGGTGAGTAGGATTCTTCTGTCTTGGTACTTTTGGAACCAGTGAAACACCAGTTCAGGTAACAGAATATTATTAAAATACCCTAAAGAAAAAAATGGCATAAAGAGGAAAGTAGAACAGAGTCACTTCTAAAGAAACTTTGAAATCCCCATTTGCAAAATGCTGGCATAGTTCCTTGCTTAAGCTTCAGGGCCCAAAACAATCCTCTGTGGAGCTGAGTTCTGCTTTCTGGACACTGGGTCTGCCCTCTGAACTCTGGGTTCTACCCTCTGCAAGCATTTGCAGCAGAGTCTCAGCATGTCCGTAGAACTTGGGGGTTTCAGGAACATTTTTTTTTTTCAATTTACAGTCTTTCTGTTTCTTATACTGCAATCTAGAGTCATTTTTGCTGACTTAATTTTCTCAAGAATTTTGTAAGTCTGATGTGGATTTCAAAGGGATTCATTCCATTAGACAAAAGTCACATCCACGAAATTTGAAGATAAAATTTTCTTTTTCTACCCTTATCTCCTGTTGAGATGACTTAGAGACAACACTCTTGAGAAGAGATCTTCTGATTTGATTGAAAAGATCTGGAGGATATATACTTAATCATTCATGAATGAATTCACTGATCTTTTGATCTTTCTGAGGTTTAGCAAAGAATTATAGAATCACATCCTCAATCTTTTCTCTAGAATAAGCTTTCCAGACTTTGAATATCTTAGTTTAATATTTCTTCTATCACATGGATTCACATGTATATTGAGCAGGCATGGCACCCAGTTCTCTAATGCTAGTCTTACTATATAACTTTACTTTCTACAAATACCTTAGAAAAGAAATTTCACTTGTCATATAACCACATTTAGCCCGAGCAGTCTAATTTTTGCTCTGTGATAACAATTATTGAGATAGTATACTATTAACTTTCAGCAGACACACTGGGGCATTCATTTTCAGAGTGTCCAATTTTGTCAAGCACTTTAGCACTTGCTTGAAAGTTCTTGTATAAAAGCCATGACCTGTAGAGAGTGCATTCAATACTCATAAGTGATAGAGCATTGAGAGGTCACCACAAGCACAGATGCCTCCACCACAGAGCAGATATAGATGACTAACAGCCTTTGATGACTCAGCCTCAGATCCACAGAGGTGAAGCTCATCAGATACACTCAGAATTACTTTCCTTATCAAACCAGAAAAATTGACATTTTCTTAATCTGAGCGTTTTGTTGGCTAGAAAATAATTTTGCCAATAAAGACATACCTTCAACTAATTTACTGGACTGATAAGAATTTGGAATTTTATTTTGTTGTTTATTTTTCCGAGAAAACACAGGAAGATACCAAACATGGCTACTATTGTCAACTGATAACTGAATACTCTTTACAGACAGAACTAGAGCTTTAAAACAAGTCTTACTTTATTAGTGACAGCAACCTTATTATTTGACTTTATAAGGGCAAGCATGAAAATTTAATAACTTGCTTCTGGTAACTCTGGTTTGTAAATCCTTGCTTTGCTCAATTTAGAGTGAACTATTTTAATCATTCAATAACATTTCTCCCTTTATGTATGGCTTTTTATAAGATATAGATGTATCAAAATTTAAAGCTAGTAAAGAAAAATGAGCATGAAAACAGCTTTTTTTTCCCTGTTGAGTGAGCTTTTGTGGTAGAATAGTACCAAAAGATGGCAGCTGGGGGTAAGAGCACTTACTCTTTTGTTTTGCATTTCTGAAACCATAGTAGTTTGAGATCAGCTATTAAGTGGTCCTTTAGACTAAAGGGACTTGATAGCCAGTGTAGGGTAAATGAGTGAACAGGATTTTTCACACCTTTCCACCATTAGCCACTATGACCAACACCTGTGATATTGCATGCACTCCATGATTGTACATGCTTGAGCTAATGGATGTGCACGTATGTAAATGGACACACCTGGGTCTTCAAGGGAGAGGATAAAGGGCAGCATCACCCAGAGGAAGAGAGATCACAGGGAGAACTCTAAAGAGACTGAAGGAAAGTCACAAGTGGCTATTTGTTGGCTGTTTTTCCCCTTTTCACTACAAAAAAAATCCTGTGAAGATAAAGCCAAGGGTTCCCAGTCTTCTTTAGCAGAACTAAAGAATGATGAACCTACCTGGATTGGGATGCTTGCAAAACAGCTAGTAATTGGCTTCTACAGCTATCACACCAGGTGATCTGTATAAAAATGAAGGTTATAAATACACTAGAAAAGGCAAGAGACCTTAAATCTTAAAGACTCCCCATACAGGTCCAAAGAGAAAGCACAATTTTGAGAGTGTGTGCCACAAAATTCAGGAAAACAAGAAACACAGAGAAACTGGGTCCTGCCTAGCTGAGTTTAACTTTCAGATATGGAGTGCAAAAGGAAAAGAAAAGCAATGAATGTAGTGCAGACAACAAAGGCAGTAGCAGCAAAAGTATTCTCTTGGGAGTTTTCCAAATCTGTATTAGTAGGCAGAGCCAAATCTTCAGAGGGAATTAGTTATAATTTAGGAGCTACATAGACTGAATGGCTGACTCAAACATATGGAATAATTTTGCAGCTCTGCTGGGCAACAAGAGGTTTTATTCTTTTATAATATTGTTCTCTAAAGTTATATAAACTGTCCATTTGAAGTATTTTGGTATCCATTTATCCATACTTTTCACAGTGACCACTGTAACACTCAGATATAGTTTCATATAATTACAGTAATTTATATATTTTTTCAGAAAAGAAATTAAAGCTGTAGCTTATATTCTAACCATTATAAATCCTAAAATTACTGTACAAAGTAGAGAATAAAATGTCTTTAAAAATTATGTATACATTTCCTATTAGCCTATCACCATTGTTATCAAGGATTTTGTTCTCAGAATATTGTATTTCTAAATCATATCAATGCACCAGTTATCTGTTGCTAATGACCTCACAATTTTATATATTAGAAAACAGCAATTTATTTGTTCAAGAGTTTGTGCATTGGTTGCATGGATTTTCTGGTGAGGGCTCTACTCATTCAATTGAACTCAGCTGGTGCGGGGGACTGGGCTCAGCAGGGAAGACTATAAAGCTGGCTGGATTTCTGCACATGCAGTTTTAGGCAGCAATACAAGAATGCAAACCTCAATACCTATCAAGTATCCACTGTACCCATTCTGTCCCACTGAACAAAGTAAATGATGTGGCTAAGTCCTCTAACAATACGGGAGAGGATTATAAGGACTGCTTATACCAAAGGTAATTTATTAGGGTTAACACAACAATGACAACAATCAAAAGTTCTTCTGTCTGACTTCATAGGAGGTTTTAACCTCCCATTGCCACTTCAGATGCCAGAGTAATTTTTAAATTTTAATAATGCTTAAGAACTGACTGCTATTCATATAGAAAATACATTAGTCTATGGTTGTGGTAAAAGAATTTCATTTGTCAAGTTTCGTATATTATTACTGCCTCCACCCCTTCCCCTGTTTCCTTAGCTACATTACTTCCCACTTGCTATTGGCATCATTTTCCCTCCCCTCCCCTCCTGCCTCCTATTGAAATTGGACTGGAAAGAAGGGGAAAGTCTAACTTACAACCTCCAGGTCCGTATCACTCGTCTGCCTAGCAGTTGCCACTCAAAATGCAGTTTAACAAGGGACTTTATTAGCAAGGGAGTTCAACAGGGAAAACGAAAAATCCTTAAAGCCACAGTGGCAGTTAGCTTACCCCATTCACCATTCTCTGTCCCAAAGGTCCCAAAGACACAGTCCAAGATGGGTACCTTTGCCCCCCCCCCCAAACCTCAGAGGTAGGAACACTGTAAAGTCCAGTCTTTCTCTGGCATCTTCTCTTTTCTTGTTCTCTCTCCAATATCCTGAGCTGCTCAGTTTCTTCCAGGTGCTTCACACTTCTTCCACAATTGCTGATGCACAAATCAGCTTTCCAAATTCCTGGCCATTGACAGCTACCAGCTTTCCAGGCCACCACTTTCCAGGCATCACACTCTCCACACTGGCCACTCTTCCGCTGGCCACCATGGCTTTGCACCACCACCAGCTCATTCTTCCAGGGGGCTTCTGCCCAGCGTGGTCACTCAGGCTACTCTTTACCCACCTGCCATTCTCTTCTCTCCTCTCCAGAAGGCTCTGCTCATTTGTCCTCCAGGTCCCAAAACTTCTCAGTTATCCGCTTCCTGTGGTCTCACTCCTTGTGCAAATCCTCTTCCAGTTGCTTCCTCTGCCAGTTTTTAACTTCCACACCCCCAAGGGTGGGGGAGGAGCACCTAGTTTCACTATCAGTAAGGTATCATCCAGAGATGCAAAACCAATATGAGATGAATATTAGACACTACATTGTTGAATTGTGGGCTGCTTAGGTAGAGCAAGGTGGAGCTCATGGACCTGAACTGAAGTTACTTTCTACAGTTGAGGTTCCTCCTTCAAGAAAACCTCAGTTTATTTTGAATCAGGCCCACCCAGATTACCTAGGATAATATCCATTACATCAGGTCAGCTGATGAAGGATTTTAAGCACATTTTTAATCACCTTCACAACAACTTAAATCTTAAATTTCTTCAATGTTTTACAGAGAGGTAGAAACTTGCCAAGGAACTAATATTTAGGTTTACTTTTTTTTCCTTTTTCCAATCTATTAATTCTTCCACCTCATCATTATATTCTTCTTTTAATGAACCCGCATCTATCAATTTTTGACACATCTCTTGACGAATGTCATCTTTTTAAAAACTTAGGTCAACCATGAGGTTAATCTTGACTCCTATTTTCCTCTCATATATCATGCCCATATGTGATTGAATCATTTCTTCCTTCAAAGCAGTTCTACTTCTTTACACTTCAGACTAAGCAACTTCTTTTAACTTGTGACTAGATGATGCTAACAACAGGCATGCCAGTCTTGCAAAAATGAGTAAAAAATGACATATAGAATTTAAGTGAAATGTGTTATATTTATTTTTAGTGCCTTCTGGCATTTGCTTTGCCCTCTGACTATGATGTTCTCTCCTGGAAGCCATCCAACTCATTCCCACAGTTCCTTGAGGTCATTACTCACAAGTGCACTTCTCAGTTCCACCTTTTCAGGCCACCGCTCCTTATATTCTAACCATCATCCATTTTCTACTTTTTTCTCTTGTAGCATTTTTATTTATTATCTGTATTCCCTTCCCATAGCAAGTAAGTTTTATGAGAGAATAATTCTTATACATTTTGTTCCTTACTCTATTCAACAAGCCTACAACATTCCTGGCATGGAGTGGATACTCAAAAATTATTTGGTGAATGAATATTATTCATTGCTATAATTGCTTTGGGATGATGACTATATATTTAAGAAAAAAATGGAAAACATCCAGCCAATGTATAACAAAGTGGACATGAAAATTAGGTTGTTTTTCAGTTTTACAGAAATTTCAGAATGCTTTACTTTCATTGCAAACAACCACTCTAAGATATTTTAGAGCATCAGAGGAGAAAATTCAAGCAAAATATAGAAATGAAAAATGAAAGAGTATTTCTAATAGAGAGGAATACGTTTTATATGAACATAAAATTGAAATGCACACTTTGGTAGTTTAACAGGAAAGGTAAATTTCAATATGATGTAATACTTGAGATCCTCTTTCTTTACAAGAATTCAGAGAAGTTTGAAAGGTCTAAGACAAAGAAGCAAATACATCCCAGATTGTATTAAGGCACATGTTGATGACTAGCAACAAATTGCAAATTAAGAAGTCTTCAAGTTATCTTCCACCAATTGAAAACAACCCAAATAGTCACATAACAATCTTAGAATTTCACAGGGACTAAGCCGGGGACTGGTATTGCATGGAGGGACATAAGCTGCTACTCCAAATAAGCTAATATTTGAAAAGTCTTTGTATGGAGTAACAGGGGGTCTTAGAGGCGCACTCATGTGCAACTGGGGTTAGTGCCATTTTCTAATGGACATGATATGTGTGATGTGGGTTGGATACTGTCTAATTTTCTTCAAGATGAATGGGATGTGAGGCATCAGATATGATGACAAAGGTACAGTTAGGTAGAATCATCTAATGGAATAGAAAAGAGAATCAGAATCCAATTGTAGAAATCAGTAGTGTCAGCTACCAGTCAGAGGGTCAGGTGATGTATCATTTAGCCATAGTTTTAGATTTAGGTTCAATCTCCCAAATAAGGAGGTGCAGGGGGAAAAAATACCACAGAGATTTAGACATGTAGATAAACCTGTAAGAAAGAAAGTTCTATCCTGTTTTTTTTCTGTGTGGGGGGGAGGGGCGTCTCAGGAATTACATTTACAATAGTCACTGAGCCATCTGAATGTAGGAAGAACAGACTAGATACACATAATTTACAGAAGGCATAGAATATGCTGTTTAGTGGTATTTAAAAATCTCTGAAATCCAAGAACTCTTCTGTACACCATAGATTAAAATATAATGAAAGGAGAAAAAGTGAAAACAGCAAATGTACAATTACTAAGGATGGATCTGATAATATGTTCCCCGGTAAATTCAGTATTTGAGCTTGACTTAGTATGGTATAATGAAAAGAATTTTGAGTAAAAAAAAATTTCTAAGTTTTAAATCTTTTCTACTACTATTTAAATGTTTTCTTGAGAAAATCTCGATCTTAGCCTTAGTCTGCTCATCTGTATAATGGGGTTTTCTGACTATTTATTGTATAATAAATTATTATAATACTCGGTGACTTAAAACACTAGCCATTAAGTATTTTATTATATCTCATGCTTTTGTGAATCATCAGATTGGACGATTTCTCTGTTTCATGAAATACTGACTGGGACCCCCAGTGGTGTTCATTTGGGTGATGTTCTGGCAAGGCGGATTGCAGATGGTTTTATTCCTAGTCTGGGGATGTCTAGATTCAGTTGGGCCTAGAAGATGGAGCACCTACATAGGACCTTTTTAGCATGCTACCCACAGAGTGGCTGCGCTTCTTCATTGTAGTTTAGATCACTAAAAATGAGTTTTCAAAGATAAAGAAAATGGTAGCTGTCAGTCTCTTAAGGCCTTAGCTTGGAAACTCATGCACCATCATTTTAGTTGTGTTCTTTTTATTAACAATCACAGAAATGACCTATATTCGAGATAAGGCTATAGATGTTATCTCTTGCTGAAAGAAACCTCATCATTTATGTGTTTCCGGGAAAAATAGTTACAACTCTTTAGAGTTTTGAGAGTTAAATAAAATTTGATATATGTGAGTCAGACTTATTGAAATACTTTAAAAAAGTAGAAATTAAGCATGCTGTATGATCTCCAAACAATTAGTCCTACAAATAATTGTAACATTTGGCCCATTTATGGCCCAATTTTTATTGGACCCATTTATCTCCAATCCTGCATGAAACCTACAACAGATACCATATAACACAGTCACCCTCAGGTATTCCAAGGATATTTTCCTTTTTGTAACAGATAAGCATTCAAAACATTGAGTTTTTGTTCAATTACAAACTCTTCTTTCCTTTTTTCCAGTAGTGGAGACAGGACAAGGCTTCCATTTTTGTTTATAATTTAATACCTCTAATACCAGATCATTGTTCTGTGACATAATGGAAGGCAGAGAAGGTATAAAACACAGGTATCATCTGTGTTTTTATCATCAGTGACATAGTAAAGAATGCTCCACATTCAGAGTTATTTATTTCCTATAGCACTTCTGTAAATCTATAATTTCAGCTTCTTGGTTCATATGACAATTCTCAGCTGGCTACATCCTTCTCTCTTTAACTTTTGAGAGAGTCACTAATATCTCTATCTTCTTTATGCCAGGGCATCCATTATCTTTAAAGAAAGATGGACAGAGTCATTTTCAAGAAAACTCACAGTTATCTCTTTTTTTGACAATGGTAAAGCACATAGTCCTTCTTCCCCAAGTGAATTCTAGATGTGTGGCTTGCTTGCAGTGAAGACTTTTGCTCTTCTGCTATTGGCTACTTATATTAAAGACACTAAGTTTAGGTTTCTTTTAAATGCATGTGTTGGATACCAACTTTTGCATAGTTCAAATTCTAGGAGATGTATATCAGGTTCTCCAAACTCTTAAAAGTATGTCTTCTCAGATAAGAGTGAAGAAAACTCCCATCCTCCTTTTTCCCCTTCATGATGGTTGACATGGGACACAGGGATACAAAACACACTGATAATCTCTTCAAACAAATCCTAAAGATGATTTTCTCCAACTCCTTGCATAATATTTTATTTTTGAGGTAGGTGATGACCTATGAATTTCAAATTATTTTTATAACTTTTTAAAAGCATGTCCTATCTATGCTGATACTTTGTTTTGTTGTTAGTTGAAACTATGGCACCAAAAATGTTAATACCCCTTGAAGGGAGGGGTATGTCTCATCCCCTTGAATATGGGCAAGCTTGATCAATTAAATATAGTAGATGTAACATTGTGTGAATTTTCATTCTGGGTCATCAAATGTGCTGCAGAAACACTTGCATAGAAATCTCTAAACTTCTACATGAACAGTCCAGTTGCTTTGAGATATTGTAGTGTGAGAAAGCTAAGTCTCCAGGAGTAGTCAAATGCAATAGTGTCAATCTGCAATTATAGTCTTTAAGTCCTCCCAGCCCAAATTCCAAAATGTGCATAAATGAACCATTAGATAATTCTCAGTTTTCGAGTCCTTACCCTTGGAGTCTATTGAGATGTAAAATATTATATAATGTATATAAACCCCTTACCACTGGAAACTATGAGCATAAATAAATGTACTAATTTTTATTTTTTAACTTATTTTGCTCCCCAATAGTAGATGGAATAAGTACTGTGTTTATGTGTGTGGGTATGTGTTTTCTCCAGCTTTAGGATTTCAATAAAGGCTGAGTAAGGAGGAGTTACACACATACACATACACACACATATATATGTGTGTGTATGTGTGTGTGCATGCATATATATATATTTATAAATGTAACAAGGCTTTTATATAATAAGTATGAATTATTCCATCGGAAAATATACCTGTTACCAAAAAATTAATAATATATTGCTCCCATAAGGTTGCAATATACTATAAAGTGAATCTATTCTGTTACAGCCAGTTAAGTGAAAGTTGGCAGGAGTGATGATATGGAAAAGTAAGAAAAATAGAAAAGAAAAAAGATGACAGATAAGAAAGTCAAAGAGAGTAAAAAGAGAAATAAGAGCTTTATTGATTAAATTAATGATATGAGGTAATGGTATATAAAGCACTTGGAACACTCATACTTAAAAGATGGTTGTTATCTTGAATAACAAGAGAAACAAACATCTTTGGAAAATTCCTTTACTTTTAAAATGGTAGGATCCAGCAGATTTTCAAACCATTTTTCCCTTAAAACACACTGAGAGAAATAAGGACTATCAGTCTTACTTTGGCAAAGCATTTGCTTGTTGGTGGGTCAGCATACCACACTATTCATATGACATGCAGTCTGCCCCATGACTAAGGATCATATGTCTACTCCATGCTGCCTGTGAAATGCAAATGATGATGCCTGAAAGAAAACTGCAGGACTATAACCAAAATAAACATAGAAAAAATCTCTTTAGACCAGACGATTAAAATGCCAAAAGTAAAGGAAATGCTTAAATAGCATCTGCTTTCACCCACTACAGATCTTAAGTCTGAAGAATCATAAAATCACAGGGAGCTCTGCAGAGACTCATTTAGTTCTTGATTACACTTAGTCAAGTCTTCCAGACCTGGTGATGGAAATTCACACACACACACACACACACACACACACACACACACACACACACACACACACACACAAAGGAGACTTTCTGTATATGAAATAGACCTTATTTTGGCAATGAATTTGCTTCTGAAAAGATGTAAGCAAATGGACATTTTGCAAGTATTATATGTACTAGAAGAGCATATTAGTTCAATAAATATTTAAATATTTCTTATTTTAATAAAGTAAAATATTTAAGTAATTTATAATTCATGTCTATAGTCTCCAAAGTTCAAACCCATTGCCTTTTATCAAATTCATTATGTTCTACCAGATTTTAGAGGAAAGGCTTTCAGTTTTTCACCATTGAATATATTATTGTGGGATTGTCTTATGTGGCCTTTGTTATGTTGAGTAATGTTCCACCATTGCCTATTTTGAGTGTCTTTTTCATAAATAAAGGTTGACCTCTAATGAAAAACCTTCTTTATATCTATTGATACAATCGTATAATTTTATTTTTCCTTATGTTAATGTTGTGAATCACACTGAT
Organism: Uropsilus gracilis; assembly: GCA_004024945.1. NCBI lineage: Eukaryota > Metazoa > Chordata > Mammalia > Eulipotyphla > Talpidae > Uropsilus > Uropsilus gracilis. The sequence continues at coordinate 70,191 of PVHY01003298.1, read as the reverse complement.
TGATATCCAGATGAGTGCCTGGAATAAATCCCACTTGTTCATGATGTACTATACTTTTGTTTTATTATTGAATTGTTTCCTAAGATATTTTTCTGAGGAATTTTGAAATGACTTTTCAAAAAAATTTCTCTGAAAGATTTAAAAGTCTTAGACAACTATGGCAGCTTGAAATTTTAAAATTGTGAATTTTTTCTCTGATTTAATATTTCTCTTCTTGTTTCTAACTTTTTTATAATGCTCTTTATATTAAATTCCTTCAATTTCAAATGGGACTAGAAGGACTTAATGTAATAAAGGTCATATACTATAAATCAAGTAAATATAATACTTGTGTGAAATCTTTTAAAATCAAGAAGTCAAGAATGCACATTGTCATCACTTCTGTTTAGTTTAGTACTAGAGATTTTAGCTAGTCACACAATAGGAAATAAAAGGAATGCAGGTAAGGAAACAGAATAGATAATGTTACCTATAGAAAACCAAAAGACTTCACCAAAACAAGGAATGTATGTAGTAATATGGTTGGATACAAAATCAATATATAACAATCTGTTGCATTTTTATTTATAATGAACTAGAAGAAAAATACAGTAATACTTTCATTCACAATCACTTCAAAAAATCAAATGCATAGGAAGCAACTTAATCAGATGTTGAAAATGACACAATGAAAAGTGCAAAACATTACTACAGGATATAGGTCATGACATAAAGAAATAAAGACATTCTATGATCATGGATGAGGAAAATCAATCTAATCAAAATAGCTAGTCTACCAAAACTACATACAAATTTAATATAACCCATATTGAGGTACCTACATATTCTTTAAATAAACACAATTAATAAAATTCATCTGGAACCATGAAGGGCTAGGATGGTTAGTCCAGGTCATTGCTTTTCTCTTTGTTTTGCTGGTCTGCCAAGGGGCCACTGCCCCATTTGGTGGTCATCCACCCCTGTGCAAAAGGCAGAGTGAGGATGTCATGACGCTCTCTCTGAAGGCTTATCTGAACCAGAATTTTGACTCTCAGCCTCCCAATTTTGTTGTAGTTGTAATTCTGTGCTATGGCAACACTGAAATTGGTGTGGCAGTACAATGTTCAGTAGTTTTCTGGAGCATTTTTCGGTTCCCCAGAGAACAGGAAATGTGTGTGTCCATGACCTTTATTTATTCTGATACTCTTCTGTGTCTGCAGCTGGATCATGAATATTTTTTTGTATTCCTGGAGTGGACTGATTGGAGTGAGGATGACCCAGAGGAAGTTAGTTGCTAACCCCCCCAACCCCACTCTCCCTACTTTCTGCACATAGGCTGATTGGACCTACGCATGGGGAGACCTAGGTGCTACTCTGCTTGTCTAGAAGCCTTACTCCAGCACCCCCAAGCCATGAAAGGGTGTGGGGGGGCAGGTGTGACCAGGCTGAAAGAGGCCTCCGCCAGTGTCCACCGGGGTGACTGAAAGTAATTTTTTGAGGATAAACAGGAAAAGGAAGACATAAAGGACTAAGGTTTACAAGGAATGGTGAAGAAAAACACAGAAAAAATAATAAAATTAATTCCTAGAAATAAGGTATTGGAATACGGAGAAAGTAATTTCTTCTAGGGAATAAAAACAGAAATATACTTTGTGATGACAGCCCTGAGATTGTTTGTGAATTCCTTGCTGAGTAAAGGTCCTACATATTGTCCTTGGTTGACAAAAACAAGTGTATGCACGTATGTATTTCCACTGTTTTTTTTAAATTAAATTTTCAATACCCTTATGACAATAAAAAAAACCACTCTTGCCCATAGACTCTTTGCCTTAAAAGATATCTTCAATCAATAATAGAATAAATTATTCAGAAAAATTGTAAAAATCTTTAAGACAGCAAATATTTGTATATTAAACTTAACAAGTATACAAAGTAAGTTAATCATTTACACATAAAAGAAATGTATGCATGTTACTTTATCTAATAGAGTGCTTGGTAAAAAAATTATGAACTTCATTCATTGTGCTAGGATCACTGGTTGCCTTCCAATGGAGGCAATGTATCCACACACTGAAAACTACAAATGTATTGACTCAGAATCCCTGCTCAGGAAATTTATTCTATATAAGTAACTCTGCACTTGACTTGTGAAGATGTTATTTCCTGCAGTTCAATCAGAATTTCTTCTAGAAAGAAAAAGATCAATGGATGATGAATGTCCACAAGGTAAATGACAGTGAGTGGAGAAAAATAAACAACATGACTGAAGAGAGGAGGCTTCTGAAGGACCCACCTGCTCCAGATTGCTGGTAGAACTGATCCTCCCTGGTCTGTCTTAGATTACGAACTGGCTTATTCAAGTATCTGGAGAATGAGTATCAGGACAGAATAAGGATAATTGGTAAAATGGAGATATAGTGGTTTGAGGTAAAAGAATTTACTGTTTGTAAATGGTATTACCAATGAAACAGAAACTGGAAGTAGAGCAAGGTATTTAACTACAGTACCTCTCTTCTGATCTGTGCTTTAAAGTGATAAAATAATCTTACCTCTGTGGTTTTTATTTTATTATTCTTTTATAGTAGACTAGTCTCTCATTCCTTCCTGTTGGTAGACTTTCTTTCTCATTATTAATATATTCAACTAGATTGTTCTGAATTATGGCATATGATTATAACCCAAATAAATATATCCTGTCTTCTTATAAACAATCCTATTTACATCATTTCAAATTTTGTATTTTCTTAAAATGACAATGACATATATTTTTAAAAGAAGGGTTGTTATTTTTGAATCTCATATAAGACTCAGTTTCTAATTATGTAACTGATCACAATTATTTATAATTTATTTATCTGCTAAATGTAAAGTGAATTATTTCCTTATTGTTCAACTTAAATTTAATATAGTGAGAAAATTAAGAATAAACATATACAAAAAGAAACATTTCCTGAGTAAACATTCAGTTGTAGTTTTTCATGCTGATCTATATACAAAAATCATTTTAATCCTTCTCATGAATAAAGCATTTATTCTCTGTATCAGCATAGATCAGAAAGGCAGAAAGTGAAATATGTGTTAAAAGAAATGTTGGAAATGCTGAAGAACAACAGTAGTAGGCTGAGATTCTAAGATTATTTCCAGAACATCATTCTAGAAGTCACTAAAGGAGCTGCAGTCTGTCAAATATAGAAGACCAGGAGTCAGGGAACTGCTGTTCTAGCTACTAACTCCAGAAGCAATGCACCTCTACTGAGCTTTGTAGGCTTAGTTGTTGGTATTAAATTCTCAGCTTTAAAACCTTCACACCTCAGTTAGAACTATAAAATAAATAAGATACCACAAGAACTAGCTGCAGGAACAAATCTTCACAACTAAGTTTCTTGCCAACACATGGATATACTTTAGGTGCCTGACATTCTCCCTCTAAATGCCTATAAATGTGGGGACAGTTACATCTGATAAAGTAAATAAATTTAAATTCTTTGTTATCCTTGAATGCCAGCAAAAACAGCAGCACTCCAAGGTGGGGGACTCAACATTACTTATTCCTTCCAAATTTCACAAGGTTTAGCAGGAGCTAAGTTGCACATGGAAATGAGCTGTCACAGAGTTTTAAAAACAACACTGCAACTAGGTGAGGCAGGAGAGATACCCAGGGCATAAAGTTAAGGAAGGACTCATTTGACACTCAAAGTGTACAAGGTGCCAACCCTATACTTGTATGAGTCTTTGGGTGAAAGAATCCTTCCAGTCTGAGACTGTTCAGTTTACTTGCCTCACCATAATCCTGGACATGCTGGATTAAGCTAAAGACATTAGTTTTCTGTTTCTCAATAGACTTGGAAGATAGTTCATAGGCTAATATGCAGAACTAGCCAAGTTTTACATCTTGTCTGCTTAACATCTGTCTACCTAGTCTTTCCTTCTGTAGTTAGACAATAAATAGCTCAATGGCCACTCAAAGTCATCATGCATGTTTTTGTCTATGATAATGGAACTACACTGCAAATAAACATTTATGTCTTTTCTCCATTTCAAATAAGACAAATATATCTCCTCTAAGACACTTCAAAGAAAACCAAGTGCACTGAGGCATTCAATATTCTGTTTATTTTATCTTTGTTCAAATCTTAGTAGTCATAGATACATGTTTTTCATCAATCTGCTTTGAGTTAAAAAATAACTTTTGTTACTCTATACATGACAATTTTTTAGCTAGGAAAGGAACTGTATTCTCTCACTGGGAGTCATGATCTCATAGATGAAATGTAAATAACAACAACAAATTATTAGAAACATGACTCAGCCTGTGTGCTTAGTAGAAAAAAAAAATGCTTCCTATATAGCGTCACATATTAAATAGTCCCAGGTATTTGGATGTTACTGAAAGTTACCTGAAGTATTTCACTCTTTTGATAAAGAACACTGAGAGAGCTTGCCTGAGATAATAATAAACATTTAATGGAGGAAGCAGAATCAGATTTATTTGCCTCTAAAGTAATTTCTCACCTGATTTATTTGTGAAAGTAGAGATGTACACACAAGGCTAAAAATTCTTAATAAGACACTAACAAGACAAAAATATATAAAATATACTAGCAATAAATTTTAATGGCAAAGATAAAGTGAGGAAGGAAAAGAGAAAATGTCAGAGTGAGGGAAAGAATTGTAATTTTAGGTGAGGTATCCTGAGAATGCATTATTGAAAGGGGCTTTCTAGTAATCCAAAGATTAAAGGAGGAAGGGATAATCATGTAGATGGGCTGGAGGGGGAAAAAGCAGAGGACTCAACAAAACAAAAGCATGTAAATAAAAGCAAGTATAGGGCCAATAGTAAAAAAAAAGTTTCAGTGTATTTGGAGTTATTAGAGGGATAAAGTAGAGGATAAGTTGCAAAAATCAAGTTCAGATAGATTAAAGATTTAAATAGGAATGGAAACTGCTATAACTATCACAGGGCATTTTATATCCTCAGGCAAGGAGGAACTTATTAAACAAAACCAGAAAATACAAATCATAAAACAAAAGCCAAAGATTGATAAAAATCCATTATTATTACCAATGTTGATAATATTCACTAGTTTTATTACTAAAGTTAATACCTTCTGGCCATCACAACACATCATAAAGATGACAAAATACAAGTTAAAAACAGTAAAAATTTTCACAACACATATAATGATAAAAAATTACTCTACCAATCAATAAGAAAATGGAAATAGTTAAAACTGAAAAAAAGTACACACATTTCATAGGTACATTCATGTGTGTATAGCTCTACTTTCACAAATAAATCAGGTGAGAAATTACTTTAGAGGCAAATAAATCTGATTCTGCTTCCTCCATTAAATGTTTATTATTATCTCAGGCAAGCTCTCTCAGTGTTCTTTATCAAAAGAGTAAATACTTCAGGTAACTTTCAGTAACATCCAAATACCTGGGACTATTTAATATGTGACTCTATATAAGAAGCATTGTTTTTTCTACTAAGCACACAGGCTGAGACATGTTTCTATTATGTACCAGTAGTGCACAGTGACAGCTCAATAACACATTGTATAATACTGTACATTGGCAAGAATATGGAGCAACAGTTACCCAAGATTCATTAAGTGAAAATTGTTGCAAACACTTTGGAAGAGAGTTTTCCAGGGTGGTATAAACTTGAACAGGAAAATTCCATTTCTAGGTGTATGTATATGTAGTAAAGAAAATCCTAAGGGAATGCAGAAGATAATTTATACAGCAGCAATGCTTGCAATAGGAAATGTCCACATTTTATGTTGGTCAGTTGTAGCATTAATTAACAATTATGTATACTCATACAATGTAATAATATCTAGCAATGAAAATAAGTTAATAGCAGCTATAAACTGGGTCATGATCAATCAGAATTTTGGGAAAGCAATGCTATGAAAAATACATCACAGAACCATACACAGTATGATCTAACCATGAAAAATTTCAAAAAGAGGCAACACTAATTACACATTATTCGGAACCAATATATGTGACAAAAATTATAAGGAAAGCTTGAAACTAAAAATGGTGGTTTGCACAAAGGAAACAGAAAAAAACATAAAATATTAGTTACGTATTCTCATAATGGGGGTTGTGGTTCCTTTACTATTCTTTTAATAGTCTTTAACTTTGGATATGCTTTGAAACTCTTCAAACCAAAAGTATATTTAACACTGGAGTATTTTAACAAATACAAGTGGGTCATATTTATTTATTTTTGTAAAATAAATGCATTGCATTTTCTGAAAGATTTTGCCATAAGCCTTTTTAGAAAATGCTTTTGTAATTCACATCACAGAAATATTCAGTTTTATTTGACTAATTCTAGGTTGCACGTAAAAACTTTTCAGGCTTTCTCAAAATATATGCATCACCTAAGAAGTTCATTAGCTGCTAGAGGAAATGTCAAGTGAGAGAAATTTTACCAGCAGGCAGTGATCTTCAGCTTTTTTCTGATTGAGCAGAGTGAGAATTGCTGATATCTACATCAGAGATACTGCCAAGTGTTTATAGACAGGATTGCAAGTAGTTCTCATGAACTTTTTATGTATCTGCCATTACTTCCATTTACAGATAGGAACAGTTTCAAGATAATTAAGAAATTTGTTCTTGACTACTCAGTTAAATGAAGGATAAAAGATAACAAATTCAAGTCTTCAGATTCTGAAGCCCATATATTTCTCATTCCACAATGGTAACCCCCAATGAGCCTGGGGTTGCCAAGTGTCAGACACCCCAAATATAATGCCTCTTATGGAAAAAAGTGGTGAATAAGTATCTCAGGAATGGAAACAAGAATAAATGAAAATACAATTCTTACCTGAACATTTTTTCTAGTCTGTGATCTAGTCTACCTTCAGTTACACTTCTGTGTAATCTTGGACCACAAAAGTCCATTTAACTCTTGAAAATTATACTTTCTTATAGATGGGGAATTTTGGATAATTTTATTAATATATAAACTTACAATAATCCAATTCTTTAAACTCTGCCTTTTTCCTCCTTTCTGCATATTATATTCATTTGTAAATGATATTAATGCAACATACTTTACCAATAGTGATAATTCTAATGACAAATTCTGCTGTGCAAATCTCATGGGTTAAAGCCTACAAATTAGGAGATGATTAGCTTTCTTGTTACAAATATTGTAATTTCAAAATGCAGCTAAACATTTGTATAATAGTTCTTTTGTGCTGAATGATGGAAACTTACACTTTTTACTATAAGATTTCATCAAACTCAACCTATACAGAGGTTAAGAGTCTTGGAGACTGTTTTCATCTTTCTACTCAAGTAGCTATGCATGTTACATAATCACTGTGCTTCAGTAGCTTCTTAATTTATAAGCAAGATTAATTTAATAAGTGAGCATCTGTATTATTCCCCATTACCTGTATCTACCAGCTTGGGAATGTTTTGCTAATGGAATCACAAGACTTTTATTGTAGAATTAGTGAAGTAGAGAAGAACATTTATTTGTATGTCATACACACATTATTTTTGAAACCTATAAATAATTAAATAAAATACTTAGATTTTTTCTGAAGGTAATTTCTAGGTGACACAAGGGAATTGGGCTAAGAGCCTGCTCAGGAGCTAGCTGATTGCTTTTGTAGTGATTATCATAAAACAATTACAGAGTAGGTATCTTCTGTCTTAAACAGAAAAACATCTTCTAGGTAATTATATCTAATAGACCTGAAGTACTAAATCTTAATAATTTCACAATAGCTTCTTCCTCCTTTCCCCTACTTCGCTCCATATTTCTTTCCTTTCTTCATTCAATCTTATTCCCTCTTTCCTGTCATTCCTTGTCCTTCCATTCCATTCCAAGCAGAGAATGAGAACTAACACAGTATTTTTTAACTATCACTATAGCACTAGGAAAAGTAACCTCAGAGTTTTGAATAGTGAAGTAATTTAAGAAAAAATTAACCCTGACAGAAAACTTGTATTAGTTTTCCCCAAATTTGTAATTTTCCATAACACACCTTGGGAAATAATAGAGGAAGTTTGATGTAGCAGACCTCTAGGTGGGAAATTGGATTTAGATATTTGCTGTTAAGCCTAATTTCTATCCTTTCTAGTTGTATATACTTCAAGAGAGCTGATTTCAGTTTTCTCATCTAAAAATCTAGTTTTCATTAAAGAAAATTCAAATGAAATTGTTCATGTCAAAAGTAATTAAGAATCAAATAAAATGTAAATTATTGCCTAAATCACAAGAAAATGTCTCTTTTCTACCCTGATGTGTTTAGAATAACAATTACTGCAGTCTTTCCTGAATGAGCTGTAGGTCTATTTGGCTATTTGGAGAAGAGGAGTAATTTGAAAATGAATTCCAAATTGGCCTTTTGAGTACAAGCTGATATATCTGATGTTGAGGGGGATGCCTATGAAAATATTTTACATAGGGCAAGCTGGCAAAATATTTTGCCTTACAGCAGTAATGCATTCAGTATTCAATTTGTCAGTTATGTACAATCAGGAATTTTAAAACCCATTTTATATTAAATTCAAATGAATAATGCAGAATATATATTTATCCAAGCTATCAAATAAATCAAGTTTTCTGTGTAACAGTAAATATAGAGATATATGGAGGTGGAAATATATATATATATATAAATAAAATACTATATTTATATTGTTCAAGAATAGAACTGTTTTGCTTTCACTTTTACTGTATTTCCATAATCTTCTCTCAAGTAACTTGATTTAATTTACTTTACTGTTCTGCCTTTGCAAGTGAGTGTAAGTTTTTAGTCTTTGACCTGCCCACCCTGTGTGGTTTTTCTTTAACAGCATCCCAATCCTGGGAAAAAATGCTTATTACCAAGCCTTCTTATTTCTATTTAACTCAACTCAGCTTTCTTCATATGGCTATCAGAGATCCTTCTCAAGTATCTGATAAAATTAAAATTTTTATATTAGTATACTGTGTCTTGATTCATTTTCTTTCTCTTTAGTAAACAGTACTTTTTAGCATGATTGGTAATCTAGCTTCAGTGAAAAAATTTCATTCCCACAAGGTAATAAGTTCTTATATAAATCAGTTAAAACTTATTGCTGAAATTATCCTAACCACCTATTTCCTGACTTGAAGGATTCCCAAGTTCCTTTAGAACTCACTCAAGCACCACTTCTGTGAATGGGTCCTAAACTTCAGCAGCTACTTGTTTTTGTTGCCATAGCATTTTCTGTTATTTTCACTTAGACACTAACAATATGAAATAATATGAAATGTTATCTCTCTCCTCTCCTTTGTTATTGGACAATGAAGTTTTAAAAATGAAGATTTTCTTATTCTTTTTTGCATTGCTTATTTTTAAATCAACAAGAGCCTAGTACAAAGTCTAGCAAAAGTTCATGCTTAGATACTATTTTATGAAAGAATAAATACTACCACATAAAAAATATGATCTTTGCCGAGCACGGTGGCTCGTGCCTGTAAGCTTCAGCCTATGAAGTGGCTGGGGCTAGGGATTGTGGTTCGAGTCCTGCCTGGGGCCTGTAGTGAGACCTAGTTCCAAAAAAATAGCTGAGTGTGGTTGCGAGTGCCTGTAATCACAGCTACCTGGGAAGCTGAGGCTGGGGATTTCTTGAGTCTGTGGTACCCCAGGCAACAAGAGCCTGTGGTTTCACAGGCAAAAAAGAGCGAGACCTAATCCCCCCCCAAAGAAAGATCTTTATCAGTATCAATGAACAACTATTTACCATAGTCCTATTAAGTTACCTAGTAGGTTCTCCTCTGTTGACATCGCTACCCTATGCACCTAAAATATATCATCTCAATCAAAATAACTTAGTTTTATTCTTTTGCAAAGAGATGAAAAAATATGTTTACAAACTTCACTTAATGAGTAGATTGTTAAATTTATTATAGTTTTATGGCATGATAACTATCTGTAAGTTAAGTTTTGAAGCATTTTTAAATAGGAATCTTGAAGTTTGAATTTACAAATAGATATACTAATTAGGTATAGGTAAACAAGGAAGTACAAGGGTTGAAAAAAATCTCTGATTCTAGTGGTATAGAGATAACAATTCCTAAAGAAAATTAAGCTGGCAATCTAAATTTGGAAAAAAGTTTACATGCTAAGAAAAATATATTTTAAAATACTAGCGAGAGAAAGGAGAAAGTAATCTGGGAAAGAACATAAGACTGAAAATCAATGGACCTTGACTCTGCATTTTGCATATTTTGGGCCCTTATGCAAATTCACTGCTTATTTGACTGACCCAAATACAGTCAATGAGTCTATCTTCACTTTCTACCTCATAGTGAACAAAGTCTAGGAGGTAAAATAAATGAGTATTAATATTGTTGTTTATATTTTTGCCATTAATAGTACAAATAAACAGATTAATAACAAAACTAATAAGACAATATGACATGATGGTGATAAGGTTTAAGAGGAATCTGTCAATGGGTATTAACTGAACAGTCAAGTTGCTCTCCGATACCTGAAACTATTTTATATTCACCTTTGTCACCTATTTATATTCTGTCATTTTCTCAAACCTAAAAGAGTAAGAGAATTTTACATTTCAGAAGTCATTTCTAATTAGTCTTCTATTTCATAGCAAAAAAAGTATAGCATATAAGAATTAAATCCCATCACTTATTTTCCCAAGTTTCAATTTTTATTTGTAAAGCAAGAATAATATTAAGTAAAAAATAGATATTACAGAATGTCAGATTTTATACTTGGTTCTGAAGAAACAAATTTGACTGACACACATATCAAACTAATGACCTCACAACTTTTCAGCTCTATGCTTTCTGAACAGTATTCTGTGACATTGCTATTCTATAAGAAGTCAATGATTGAGTATCACAAATTATTAATTTTATGTCATCTCTTCAAGATTTCTAAAGCAAATTAGCATCTTGAATACTTTCACAAATTCTGCTACAAGTCAGTTTGTTATTAACAAATTAACATCTGAGATAATATTCATGAAAGTGCCCTAAGTATAATAGAAGACAGATAGAACATTCATTATGCTTTTTTCCTAAACTCTTGTTAATTGAAATTTGTCTAACTTGTCTGCCTCACTTCACTGATTTGTTCTTAGACTTAGGTTTTGTCTTTTAAGAAGTTAATCATTGTGGACTCTAGAAGAATATTCAGACTTTGCTGACAGTATTTGTGAGTAGTAAGCTAAGCACATTCTCAATGTTTTCTAGCTCAGTATATAGTAATAAGTATTAAAAAAAATGACTGCTGCTGTGGGGATGCTGGTGAACTACAGATCCCTCTGATTATCTATGAGCTGGAAGCCAATATGCATGGTATCATAGATGAATCAGAACAATTGTCCTCAACAGCTCACAGAATTATTACACTGATGCTTCTTCTTCTCATCAGCTCCTATGTGAATTGGTTCTGAATTAAGTATGTAGATTTTTTTTTCTGAAATTTGTATTAAAATAAGAAACTGCTACAGAATTTTTAATGTTCTCTTAGGTGCAAGGTGTTATTTTAGACCAATGAAACAGTATTGAGACCCTACAGTTTACAATGAAGGATTCAAGAATATACAAAGTATAAAGGAAAATCTTTCCAACAAAGGGTATTGGGTAACCTGAACACTTACATGTAAAGGAATGACACTAGATCACTATCTCATACCACACACGTAAATTAACTTAAATTTAATTTAAAATTTATACCAGAGAGATGGAAATCAAAAGCACAATTAAAGAATTGCATATTTGGATTCCACCTACAAAATGGCAGATTACAGAAGCTGAAATCATTGTCTTGTTGAAAAAGAATTATAAAAAAAGGTTATATGTGCTCTTAGGAAAATTCAGACACTTTGAACCAGCCAGATAACCACAGAGTTCAAGACCTAAGATTGGTGGTCCCTGAGGGGAAGAAATCAAAGGAGGTGAAGGAGAGCTTGTTTGAGCTATAGGTTGACTTTCCAAGCCACAATGAGGAAAACTGAGGGCATTGTGAAATTTCTTCAAGGAGTTTTCTTGACTTGATAGTGGGCCCATACCAACCAGGGAGAGTGGGAACTCAGCAGACCCCTATCCGGAAAACTGGGAACCCTGCAATTGGAAAGGTGTAGCCACATACAGATCCTTTCTTTCCTCCCTCCCAGGAGAGACCAAAGAAAAGGAAGGATTCCTTCCAGGCCATACTCCATAAAAAGCTCTACACCAGAAAGAAGGATTTTAGTGAATTCACAAATCTCTCAGAAGGCAAACCAAGGGCTCCCAGCCCTGCAGAAATAGCAGCCTGAAGCAAGAGTGAGGCAGTGTCAGCCACAGTGCCAGGCCATAGTGTACCACTATACACACAATACCACTTTTGAGTTACATGCTAATTATTACCAGAGTGTGAGTCAGGTAGTCCTAACATTGCTCATCCCACTGGGAAATCTAAGTCGTAGATGGCAAAATTCAGAAGGAAAAGGAACATCAGAGAGGTGAGGAGGAAAGCAAAAACTAAGCCTTGAGTTCAGTTTACTACAAACAAAACAAGAGGTAGAGGTGACTAATGTCCTTCTTCAAATCTACATCAGGTATTAATGTCCTGGATATCCCTCTTACCTCCACTTCACACAAAGTTAAACTAAAGAGTGGACAAACTGTAGAGTAAATTAGTTATCTGGGTTTTTCATATTCTTCTGCCGTTAGACCCAATGATTGGCATCCTTGGTGTCAGGCCCTCTTATGTCTGTATATACCAGGGCCAAGAAAGGAATGCAAGAATGTGGCATCACTCTGGGGAAAAGAGAACACTAGGAAGAAAAGATGCCAGAGATAGAGCCCAGAAAATGAGTATGATGATTTGTGGGGGGCTGGGAGACTTGGCTGCCTGGCTTACTTCCCAGCCCCCTAGCCTTACCTGCCTGCCTGTGAAGTCTGCTTAGAGAGAACACTCAGAGCAAACTCAATGGAAAACTCAAATGACTGTTTCTCTGCTGTCTGTTTTTCCCTTTTGGTATTAAAAAATCCTGTGAAGATAATGCCAAGGGCTCTGAGATTCTTCTTTAGCTGCTCTATTAATGATGAATCTACCCTGGTTGGGGTGGTTGCGAAATGCCCAGCTACATCCACGTGCATAAATAGCAATAAATAAGGCAATATACATGCCAAGGGAGCAAAGAACATCTCAGTACAAAATGGAAAAGCAAAAGGAACAGGATAGGAGTACTGGGACAAGTATAGAGGAGACAGAAACAGAAAAATTACCTGACTTCAAAACAACTATATTAAAAATTTCAGTCAAACACAAGCAGACACAAGAACTCAGAAAGGAGAACCAGGAACAAATAATTCTTCACTAAAGAGACTGAATATATAAAAAGATCACAAAAAGAGATTCTGAATTAAATGCAGACAAACTTTGACAGTGTTTTAAATAGACAAAGTAATAGAAGAATTTCAGCTGTAGAAGACTCAAATAACAAATTAAATATTTACAAGAATGTCAAGACAGAGAAAATAAACTCTACAAGAAATATACACAATTAGAAGAAACCTATGATCAGACCCACAAAAGATGAAGAAAAATAAATAGGATTAGAAACCCTATTCAGAAAAATAATAAATGAGAACTTCCCAAACTTACAGAATAAATTAAATATGGAAGCTAGCAAGCAAAGAGAACACTTAAATTTATAGATGTATACAGGCATACACCCAGACACATCATTGTTAAACTATCAAAGTCACAGACAAAGAAGATATTTTGTAGGAAGCAAGAAAAAATATTATCTTAAAGAGCCCAAATTACAATTTTTTTCTGGATTCCAATCCAAACACTCTCCAGGCAATAACAAAGTTGAAGGAAATATTTGCATTCCTAAAGGTATTCAACCAAGCATTCAGCCTGTCAGCCAAAAATTCTCTATCTTGCAAAATTAGTATTAAGTATAAGGGGGTAGTAAGGGTTTTCTCAGACAAACAGAAGCTAACATGGAGTGTGCCATCACCAGACCCGTTCAAGTACACTAAAAGGAGCCCTACAAGAAAAGAAAAACTGAAGCATAAACTCTTAGCAAAATCACAAGAGCAATCTAATACCAGCACCAAGCAAGGATGCTATGAGTTAACAAAACCAAACACTGAGTGGGAGAGGGAATGGGCACTACCAGTATAGTTGAGTCAGTGCCAGCTTGCAAAGAACTTAAAACAGGAATTCAAGTAAATCTCCACAGCCACCACAAAGTAAAAATACAGAATAGACATCCACAGATGAAGTAGAGAAACTGACAGAAATTCTTAGAAAAGTCATATAGAAAGAGTAGAGAGAAACAGAGTGATAAACATAAAAATAAAGCAATCAAAAAGCAACATATTGAAAATAATCATCCTAAATGTGAATGGTATGAATTCACCACAAAAAAGATATAGGCTAACAATAAGTTTGAGAAAAACGCAGCAATGAAAACTTTGTTTACAAGACATCCATTTAAAACCAAAAGACAAAAACAAACTAAAAATAACAGACTGAAAAAGGGTCAAACATACAAAAATCAGAGAGTAAGTCAGGAACTGTTGTTCTTACATCTAATAAACTAACTTTTCAACTAAAAAAGATGATCAAGGACAAAGATGGTCATTATATAATGATCAAGGGGAAAATGCATCAATAAAATAAAACTATTAATATTTATACTACAAATATAGGAGCAACCAATTATATAAAGCAGCTATTAACAGTCCTAATACATTAACAACAATGCAATTGTTGTCTGAGACTTCAACAACATGTCATTGACACAAAGGAATATATCATCCTGACAGAAAATTAGCAAAGAAATAAAGGTCTTAAATGAAGTATTACATCTGATGGGTTTACTGGACATTTACAGAGGTATGCATCCTAAAAGCAATGAATATACTTTCTTTTCTTTTCCAGTGTGCATGAAACAATTTTCAAGAATAAATCATACACTGGTACATAAAACAAGTCCCAGAAAATATACAAATGTAGAAATTATATAATTATATAATTATATGACTAGAAATTGTGTTCACAGAAGACAATGCTATACAGCTAGAAATTAACCTTAAAATCAGTTCTGGAACAAACCACATATGTAGAGACTAACCAAAATGCATTTGAATAACACTTGGGTCAGTGAAGAAATCAAAGGAGTGATTAAAAATATCTAGAGACAAATGAAAATTTAGAGAAAAGCTACCACACCCTATGGGATGGTAATTTATAAGAAGTGTTACATGGGAAGTTCAGAATAATACAGGCCCACATTAAAATATAAGAAAGACCTCAATTTAATAATCGCTAGCACTGTACTTGAAGAAACTAGAAAAAGAAAAAAACAAAGGCTCTTAAAAACAAGTAAAAGACAAGAAATAATAAAAATTAGAGCAGAAATTAGTGAAAAAGAGAACAGCAAAAATCAGTAAAATCAAAAGTTGGTCCTTAGAAAAAAATGAACAATCTTGATGAGTCATAAGCTGTGCTTACAAAGATGAGAAAAAAAAATCCACATTAATAGAATCATAAAGAAGTAAAATTGTAATATAAACTCCATAAATGCACTGTATCATAAGCAACTATTACAAAAATCTCTATGCAAACATATTGGACAGTTTAGAAGAAATGGACAAATTCTTAGGCTTATATAAACTCCCAAGATTTGAACCAGGGTAAAGCAGACAGTTTAAACAGTCCAATCACAAGTGCTTAAATTGAAAGAATAATAAAAAGCCTCCCTTAGAACAAAAGCCCAGGGGGATGGATTCACCAAATAAATTCTATGAAATCTATAAAGATGATCTAATACCTTTGCTATTCCCAATTTTCAATAAAAAATTGAAGAGGGAAGAAATCTCCCCAATACATAATATGAAGTCAAAATTAACCCAATCCCAAAACAAACATAGTACAGAAGAAGAATTATAGATCAATATCTTTAATGAATATAGATGCAAAAATTCTCAATAAAATCTTAGCAAACTGAATACAACAACATATCAAGAGAATGATCCACCATGATTAAGTAGGCTTCATTTCAGGAATGCAAGATGGGTCCTTAACATACCTTGTTGGGTTATTTTACTAAGAATGATGTCTTTCAGGTATTGTTTATATGAAAATATGTACATAGCTCTTAGTTTAAGAATAGTACCACTATATAGAATATTCAATATATAAAATTCTTTTGGATTACCTAGTGCATGATATAGCAAAGATTAGATTATGGTATTCTCTTTCATTTATGTGGATTTTTATTCTGGATCAAATTACTGGCAGATAGCTTTGATCCATCAAGCTTAGGTCTAATCTTTCATTAAAACAAAAGCTATTTCTTTGGTTGTATGATATAGCTTACCCTAGAGTGGGGTCCTTTCCCTTCCTACTCACTGAATGTTTGAGATGCAAATTGAAGTGAGTTTTTTTTTCTCTCTGGCTCGTCTATAATCCCATGATTTCTGGTAGCTCATTCAACTCTCAGAACTCTCTCTGAGCACTAAGAATACTGCATTGATGTGAAATACAGATCAAATTGCTAGTTCACATGGCATGCTCTTCTGACTTCTTGTGCTTCCTGCCACCATAGTTACTTTTGTCTGATTTCAGCCCTGCATTTACCAGTGTTTAGAATCCTGAGGGAGGGGGTCAGTCCTTGTCTCTTGCTGTGTTCTAATTTGTTGGATTCTGGGACCCATGATCAGAAGAATTCCTGAGGGCAGAGAACTAGGTTGAAAAATGGGGACTCACCTATCTCACATGTTTCCTTTTTCCAAGGACCCAATCCTTCAATACCTATTTTCTTTCACTACATGAAATCAATTACTTGTCTTATTTGACCTGGTATTATAGTTATTTAGAGCAGGGGAGCATTTTTAGTTCACTTAATCTATAGTTTCTTGCTATGAGTAGAGCAGAAATTCTGTGATAATTCATTTTTATTTTATTTTCTAGATTTTGGCATGGAACACAGATTCACAATAAGTCATGGGCAACAGCACACACAAAACACATCTCCTGACTTGTAAAATGTGGCTAACTAGAAAACTGAAATTTGGCAGTTACTTTTTTGTCACTAGTAATAGAAGAAAGCTCATCTTAATTGCTAGACACTTGACAGTGTTGACATTTTACAAAACAGATACATCAAACACAAAGCTACATACAAACCTCAGGTTTTTGATGATTATATTAAAGAATTCAGTTAGTTTTTTAAAATTTGCACATTCTTCCTAAGTTTTCATCATCATTTATGACAGTTTGCATCAAAATATGCAGACTTGTATATTTTTCATTAAACTCATATTCCTTCCATTTTCAAATACTTTTCTTTCAATCTAAAACCTCCCCTTTTATACAGACATATTCTCCCACATTTTATTTCTCTTTAATCACCTAATATCTTTATTTCTATTTTATAGAACTGGGTGTAGAGTTTGCTTCGTTTACAGGACCATCCCCTCTCTGTCTAAAGATCTTACCCGCCCACAATCTCTCACATTACCCTGATGGCTCAAAGTATCTGGACTTTCTTTCTGCATTTTCTGTAGAAATATTCAGTTCCTTAAAATTAGCAAGTGTTCCCATTGTCCTTTGTATCCTAAATTTGACTCTTTTTCCCCCTAAAGCTATCTATGAACTTTTTTTGAGACTAGTTATGACATAAATGAGCTAGTCAGTGAATATTTAAGAAAGCCATATCAGAAAACTTACCCTACCTGTAATTTTAAATTAATCTTTTGACAACTTATTTTACAGATGAATATTTTAAAATAAGGAAGGCAAAATTGGAAGAAGTTAGCAATTTTCAAAATAGGTTTTACAAATAATAACAATAAAAAATGACTTCAGTTTCCCATTCTTTTATGTAAGATGCATGCAGGCATTCAAATTACTGTTGTTAACTTAGGGTACCACATACATTTTCAAAAATGTTTCATTTATAAAGAGGCAGAGAAAGTCCTGCTTTCTGATAAGTAAGTATTCTGTATTTCCCTTTTGGGTGAACAGAAATGGAATGGGAACATAGTTTATAAAAAAATGTAAGCTGAAAATAAGCTAGTTCCTGATATTCAGTAGAAATGACAACTTAGATAGAGAAAATTTTGTTCATGCCTAGCATCAAATGTACCTGCAATATTACTGAAGAAGTAATGAAAATTTATCTCCTGGGGTCATATAATAGCCGTTACTAAAGGACTTCACTATTATTAGTTCTGTGAGTACATTTAGCAAAAACACAAAAACATAAATTATAATTACGTTGACTATATTTTCTAAAGTCTAGTATTATGTCACAAGGTTTAGCAACAATATTTAATATTGTAAATAAAATTATAGAGTCCAGAACCATGTATCTAAAACAGAACTGAAACAAAACAAACATTAAATAAATATTACTATACAATATACATATATGTTGCTTTAGTGTTTGAAACAACATTGTTATTGTTGAGCAGGAATTATGCGTTGAAAAATGGGGAAAATAAGATGGGACTAATAAGTGAAAAGGTAACATTTGAATATAAGTCAATCTAATTTAAAGCCCATGTTTGTTAAAGCGTATTATATCACTTCAATTTTCAAGGGAAAAATATTATTAGGAAACCACTGAACATAAAGATTAAGATCATATAAATTGAGATCTAGATATAATGTATGAAAAGTATTTTAGTATATTCATGAGAGTAGATGTTATTGAATTTGAAAATTATTTTTATCTTAGTAGATGAAGGAGAGGAAGAGCTTAGAAGATTTAAGTGTTTCAGTTCTATGAGACCCACAAATTCACATGTATAATAACCTATCTTTGTTTATCCTGAAATAAAATTTCTAGATACTTAAAAATTATCTGTACCAATTCATTAAACAACATTATTATAATCTTTCAGATGTGCATGTAAAAGAAGAATTTAAAAAAAATAACAATTTTAACAGTATATATGTCAAGTGTAGTAAACGGCCCTACAATTACCTTGTGAAGAAATAATGAAGCTGCTATATTTGGAATGACTGACAGAATGGATGAATGAATGAAGCAATTCTTCAGATTTTTGCACCTGTATAAGCAATCACCACAACTGCCACAGATATAGAAACAAACTTATAGAATGATGTGTAATGGGGACTCAAACCATGTCAAAATCAGTGATACATATTTTTTTTAATGGTGTTAATTTTATTATTCGCAATATTTTTACTGTTTGGACATAATATTTCAAAGATGTATATTTTAAAGGGGTGATAATCATAATATTCTCAATAACAATGTAATCATGTTCCAGACAATGTGATAGATTGCTTTTGTATTTATTTTCTAGAAACTATATATAGTGATGGTCATAGTAGTATAGTATAGTATAGTATAGTATAGTATAGTATAGTATAGTATAGTATAGTATAGTATAGTATAGTATAGTATAGTATAGTATAGTATAGTATAGTATAGTGGTATAGTGGTATAGTGGTATAGTGGTATAGTGGTATAGTGGTATAGTGGTATAGTGGTATAGTGGTATAGTAGTATAGTAGTATAGTAGTACTGGTCATGCAGTAGAGGATCAGGTAATAGTGATTCAGAGCTGGGGAACTAGACTGTGAAGGTTTGGGTTTATGGTATGCCACTTAGTAGCTGAATGTTCTGAAAGTTTTGCATACTATCTTTATGCTTCCGTTTCCTCATCTGTAAAATGGGAACAATACAACTCTCTACCTCAAAGGTTACTTATGCAATAATGCACAATAGTGTTATTATTCTTATTCTTTTTAGAATTATGAACTGATGCTGTTAAACTTGTGTTTCCAAAGTTCATGATGTTTTACTCTTTAAGGCAGGAACTGGCAAATGGGAAAAAATAGATTAGTTAAAAGGAAAAGGCTAATTAAAAAATCAACATCTCAAGTAATAGGAGAGAACAGCACACTTTCATTGTTTTTATAGTTTAGGTTAATATGCATAACAGTGCAGTACATTTAATATTCTTTTCAGAGATAATTTCAAGTTTTTTCTGTCTTTTGCAAAGCTGAGATTTAATATGAGATATATCTAGAAGGCTCTGTTTGGCACCAGGCATAAGCATATTTGATCAGGCTTAATAGTAAGGTTTACTAGCAATCAGGCTTATTTTTTGTAAGGCATCAGAGATATTCTTTTTCTTTCTTCAAATATCATATTTGATACTCCATTTCACCAAGAAAAGATGTGTAGTTTTCCATATTTTAAACATGGCATATGTGAAACCACTGTGTGTGCTAAGTAGATGCCATGGATGGTTATTACTTGTACCAGAAAATTTTTAATCTAAAAAAAGAATCTATAAGCACTTTGCAAAAATCATATTGCTTTATGGCGTAATGTATCTGCTAGACACTGCAAAAAGCCCATGAACTATCAGCAAATAAACAGTTTTTTGGTTTTTTTTATGATGGGTGTTTTAGAAATGTGTAACATGGTGGTTAGTGATATGGGCTCAGAAGGTAGAATTCTTTGCTTGGTGTCCCAATTATGTCACTCACAAGTTCTGTGGCCAAGAATATATTACTTATCCTCTTTATATCTCAGTTTCCAAATGGGAATATTAATAGTAATGACCTCAGTGATCTCATATAACTTAAAGTTTGAGCTAATATACAAACTCAAGAGCATCTTAGATATTGAGCAAGCCCTCAATCAGTGCTAAATGATGATGTGAGCATAGCTACAATGGTTCTATATACCATTAACATTTGTTTTATATCAAAGGAGCTTATTATTGTTCTAAGATGCTGCATAACAAAGTCTACGAGGGTAAAGACTGTATTCAATTGATAGTGATTTTTGAAAATATACAATGGAAGACATACTTTTATCATTAGCTTGGATGAAACAATGGAAGCTAAAAGAAAATCTTTTATGTTGATTATAGCCAAAATATGTACATACCTCTTGAAATAACAGCTGGTTGGTGGCTATTTCTACTAAAATATTTATAGGTACTTGTACAAAAATTTATATTCAGAACTGATCAAATTTTCATAATAGAATATTTAATAATACTAAAAACCCACAACAGCCTAAATTTCCAACAATGGGTAATTAACTTACTAAATCATTTAGTAATGATTTGCTAAATCATTAGTAAATGTCATTAAAGAATATTTATGGCTATGTGAAATGGTAAGTAGAAAATAAAATGTCTATAAAACAGTATGCATATTATCACGATGTATAAAGGCTAATATGTTTTGAGATTTACATATGAGCTTTATTTACAACAAAATACTTATAATGGGGGTGAAGAATAGGTCTTCTCAAGACCTGTCACATTGGCACGTGGATTATTTCCAGCTGAGGTCATTAGAAAGATGTCTTGTAGTTGAAAATGTTTTTACAACTATTAGTTATCTAGAACAATGAAAATTGGGGGTTTTATCCATGTAAAAATTAGGATTTTTATCAGAAATAATCTTCCTGTCACAGAAAGTTTTCTCTAAGGGAAGAAAAGTATCTAATTATAGAACATCTGATCTTTGGCATAAGTCACCCTCCTTCCATCATGTGAGAGCCCCTGTCCACTCACTGGTCCCAGCTCTTATTCTACTTCTTAACTAAGGATATATATCTTCCATTTTGCCTCATTGTCATTGGAACTCACATCTATGTAGAATTCCCAGATGTGTACAATTTAGTTCAGTTTTTCCTCTTCACTAAATGACCTGATGTAAATTTAATTGTTCTATTAGTTTGGGAAGAACTTAGAGGGGTAGCAGAAAATATTCTTTTTTTTTCTCTGGTAGTGTTAAATTAATTAAAAGGATTATAAGCTATTTTTCCTTTAGTCTTTTCTGTGTTTTCTTAGATTTTATAATTAAACATATATTAGTTTATATTTAGTAAAGCTTATTAATAGGAAAATGACTAAAATATTGAAGATAAAATATTGATTTCAAGAATTAATATCCAAAATAATAAAAAGTAAATATAAACATACTCTTCCTTCATAGATTTTTGTTTATCTTTCCCATGTCCCATATAGTAGTGAAACCATTTGGTGTCTGTTTTTTCTTTTTGACTTGTTTCTGCTAATATTAATTCTTCTAAATCCATCTTATCATAAAATTGTCTAATTTGTCATTTTTAATTGATGAGTAATATTCCATTGTGTATATATACCACATCTTTTTCTTTCTCTGACATATTCAACAGAAATAAGTCATATGGTTCAATAGCTCCAAAGAAAACAGAAATTCTAAATAAACTATTAGTTTGAAAAGTATCTGAGGCCTAAACTTTAAGATAACTGTTTATAGATGGATATTAGTCATTTTATAAAGTTAACCATTACTTGATTATTCATAATAATAGATGGGCATTAGTCACTTTATAAAGTTCATCATTACTTGATTATTTATAGTAATAGATAATGTGGCTATAATAAATCATTATATTGGCTAATTATGTGCTAAAAATATGTATGTTCATTTCATTACCAGAAACTTTGTCTAATAATGTGACTATTGCAGAACTCCTTTATTCTTATAATTCACAAGTGTTTTCAAAACCATTTATTAAATACTTTCTAAATTATCAAGGCTCTACACTAGATAATTTAAATAGAGAAGTGATTTGCATGCTTCCTGATCTAAAGACATACATAAAACAATTACAAAAGTCTTTTGTAGTATATTTATTTTGTGTTATAAATAATATGCTATTTGCAGTTGTATATATAGTTATATCATGTATATATAGTCATATATAGTTATAACTACAATGTGTTTTATCCTTTTTCAGCATTTGAAATGAATTTTATTATACTATATTAACTCCTTTTAAAGATTTACATCATTACTATTGAGAAATGTGACAGATCAGTTTACTTACTAACATATACACAAATACACTCTACACAGACATTATATTCCAAAGTGTGGTATAGCAATTTGTAAAACCTTAAATTCAAGTTTCCTTTCCTTTATCAATTTAACATTGCCAAAATTAGCATTAACCTTCTTCTGTAATAATTATTCTCTTAGGGATACGGAAAAGTATTTCTAGATTGACTAGCATAGTGCCATCTGCAATTATAAACTACAGTGAAGGAGTAATACTTATCCAATCTGCTGGTTTTAAATCTTTTCTAGTTTTTCACATGGGAAGTAGATGTCTAGAACTTGACATAATCAGGATTAAATGTTGTACAGTATAAATAGATGAGAGGATATTTGAATTTTTATGTCATTGAGATTCCATTGGATGAGTGCATAGTCAGACACATTTTGAATTAGAAAGAGATTTTGTGATTTAATTCAGAAAAAAAATTCACTAAATCATAACAAATACAGAAGTGGTTTTGACTTTGATAGGATTCAAAATTAGTGAGGAAAAACATCTCAAAATCATGCTGTAACATCAAAATATTAACACTGCATCAGTAGGTATAGCTGTCTACCTATTTTAAAATTGTTTTAACTTCAGATTTCAGAAACATTCAGAAATCTTTATCTGTTCTTTACAAATCTCTCTGGATCTGTCAATCTGCTAGATGAACCCAAGCTGATTAATGTCCCTAAAACTTGCAGCCAGAACAGTTCAGAATCAGTTCTGTTATCTTGAATATAGTTATGACAAACTCAAATTGCTGTGGAAGTAGAAAAAAAGAATAGAATCAGGAAGTCTTGGTCATTAAAGGACAAAAATAGTTTCAGCAGAAAATAACACAGAAATCTTGACAGTCAATTCTGTTTGACCACATCCTGCTCATATCATGATCAAATCCTCGCATCCATTTTTGAAATGGACCATGGCCGAAAGTATGTAAAAAACAACCAAGAAAGGTATTTGGAAATAAATTTATGACAACACAAAGTGATCATTCTTAAATAGCAAAAATCTGTTTTATGTCTTCAAAGAAGGCACTAGTGATTAGAGGATAAAGATGATGGTAATGACAATTATGAAAGCACAAAGCATTTATACAGTTTTAAGTAGTTGATAGCACTATCTTAAATTACTTAAGTATATTTATTTCCTCAAAGAAATTCCTGTAACATTTTTTTAATTTAAAATTTTTAATTTATTTATATATAAATTTCACAACATTGTAATTCCAGGGGTTTACACCCCCCCCCTTCCCTCTCCTTTTCCCTCCTGCTCAAAGTTGTGTACTTCAGTTTGGTGCTTAGCTTATTTTGACTTTTCCTCAAGTCCTTTGTTTATTTTTTCACTATATCCCATATATCAGTGAAACTATTTGGTTTCTGTCTTTTTCTTTATGACTTGTTTCTGCTAATATGATTTCTTCTAAGTACATCCATGTTGTTATAAATTCGTCAAATTCCTGTAACATTAACACTGCATTTATTTCCATTTAAAATATATGAAAACTGAAACTCAGACAAATTGATTACCTAATCTCACATAGATAACAAGTAACAGAGCAGAGCAAGGGTTCTAACCCTACTTTGCTCTGTATCCAGATATTATCTCCTCTATTATCTCACTACACCCTGAATGAATGAATGCATAGTAGCAAAATATTTTCAAAAGCAAAAGTGTTACATTCATATCCACACTGAAAGTTCTTGGTTCTATATTTTAGAAACCTGAACAGTGATAATCTAGTTTTGAAATACAGGGTCCACATCATCTAATTTCAAAAACAAAAGGGAAATAACCTAAAGCTAAAGCTATGTGAACCTGACAGCATAACTATGTATGTATGGCACCCATAATTACTGAAGATAATTTCAATTATCTACTCCTCATATTTCTTAATTCTGCAGGAAACAAACTCTCACCAGAGCTCACCATTTGGGAGAATGTTGAAATCCTGAGACTGCTGAAATCTTATGTAATTTCTTGTTTCCCTGGTCCTCCTTTCTCAGACATCCAATTGATGCCTGGCAGGAGATGTTGTGTGGACTGTTGAGATCACCTCTCTGGATTTTCTTTTTCTGTGACATATCAGTTTCAAAAAAGTTGTTTCTAGGAAACACTGAAAATAGTGTTTCCTTTAAAATATCTTTTCCAACTAACCCAACTCATTTGGTTCAAGTGAATAAAAGAACTGCTTTCCTACCTAAACTTTAGATTTTTTTCCTAAGGTAGAAAATAGAGCCCTTTGATCATTTAATCAGAAAGACAATTCTTTGACTCTCAGATGTTCACTAATCAGTTATGGCAGATAAAGGGATGTAACTTCAACCACCACTTACGTACCTATTTTTTCTTCTTTACAAATAGGTACATTTAATGGCAGCTAACCTTAAGGGCTTACAGACTGTTATGTAAGGGGTTGACTAAATTAGCATGCACACACACACACACACACACACACACACACACACACACCACATGCACATACACAAACTGTGGTATTGCAGAACGTAAGGCCCAGCATCAGGATCTTCTAGAGGTAATACACAACATTCAATGATCTTGATTGGTAAGCAGATACAGTAACTGCTTGCATCTTTGATTATCTCCCTATAATAAGAGAGTACATTTCTAGTTATAGAAAAAATAGTTGCAGTATAGTATTTATGAATCTTATTTAAATCAGATATGATATAAATTTCTACTGTACTTGTGTATACATGTGTGTGTCACCAGAGGTTGACCATACTTTTTAAATAACTTTTGTTTTCACAACCAATTTTCTGTGCCTCCTTTTACTGAATGAACATAAAATTTTATTAGAACACACTTCTCCCCTACTGTTTCAGTTCAAATGATAATAGTACGACTAGGTATAGTTCTAATAGTGTCTACCATCTCAAAAGTAGACACAGAGTTAAGAACTGACTAAATAAAGCAGAAAACCTCCAAACATGATTGATACAGCAGCTGACACATAACCCATACTTTTCCCATAATTGTGAGGTCAAATATGTTTGCGAGAATTATTGGGTAAAGAAGTCTGTGTTAGTGTGATTGATAAATAGGGATGATGTCACTTTGAAATTATGGCCACCACGAATATGGAACCTACCTGTGAAGGGAGTAGACTATAGAATGGAGACAGACAAATTCCTAAGAGTTTGGGCAGTCCTATATATTGAAGTTAAAGGAAAAGGGAAGCAATTTAAAAAGGAAGCAGGCTACCTATGTACCATCAGAATTTATATATTTCCCTTACATTTTGCCATTGTTCAAGCTAGTTACAATTTATTTTCCATAATTTATATCTGAAAAAATCCTGGTTGATACAGTAGCTAAATACTTCCTGATTTTTTTTTGATAGAGGATTTGATAAGAAAAGAAGTACAAGGTCTTTCAAAGGAAAAGATATAAAGAATTCACTGATGTCCGTAAATGAAAGTCACCATGATATTTTTCATAAAACCTTGAAGTTAGAAAAATAAGACTATTTTATGTGAATTAAACCAAGAAATTAAAACTTAATGGATAAGACTTAAGATATGCAAAGTCACACTAAAGCTAGAAAGCTGATATTATTTTGTTCTTCTGAATTAAAATGTAGGTCTGTGACTTCCTTTTTATCAGGCCTGGCATAATAAAGGGTTATTTGGAATGTTACACAAAATGTCTTCACAGGAGTTAACTTTTCTTTCTTTTTTGATCCCAGGAGTCATTTGAGCCAAGCCAGATCATTTCATCAAATTTTAAAACATGGCCAATTTACATGACAGCTGGAGGTGCTCACAGGTGGGGCTGCTGGGGTGAAACTGTGGCAATTCATAGCAACAGGTCAGGTTGGATAACACTAGACACTGGACAGGAGAGTAATGAAGTGACAAGACAGCAACAGTGCTTGGAGGTAGCGGTTGATGATTAGAAGTGATGAACAGCTCTCCAAAGTGGCTGGACACAGAGTCCAGGTCACTAACTGGCAATGCCCACCAGGAGATGAATCCCAGATACAAGTATTACAGCTCTTTGTGCACTACTGGTATGAAATAATAGCAAACAGCTTTGAGATATGGAGCCAAAGCCCATGTTGCTCTTTGCAGACAATGTCAGAGGCAGGGCTGGAAGCAGGTGCAGTGGTTGGGTTCCTATGGAGTCTGGAATCTGGAGAGAACTGTTGAAGCTGCTTGATCTCAGAGTCTATGGAGGTCTGTGATGTTCCACAAACTCATCTACTAATTCTTCTCTCTTTGAAGGCTGGAAGTAGACTCCATTTTTTTTTTGAAGGTCAGTTTCTGGGTCTTCTTTGGAGGTCAGGAACAGAATGAATCAAGCTGGCGCTTGTTTTGCCATATATTTCTTTCAGTGACCTCCTACCAATCTACAAGCCTGATTTGATCATTTTTAATCCTAAGCATCTGGTTGGTGTTGGTTAACACTAATCATCACACACACACACATTTTTTTTTTAAGAAAGTAAGTCTTGCTATATTGTCTGGGGTAGTCTCTAACCCACAGACTCAAGTAAGTGATTCATCCCTAGCTTCAGCCTCCCAGGTACCTGGGACTACAGGCATGTACCACCACGCCATGCTATTTTTTTGAGACTAGGTCTTGCTATATTGCCCAGGTAGTCTCAAACCCACAGACTCAAGTGATTCCTAGCCTCTGCCACCCAAGTAGCTTGGATTGCAGGCATGTGCCACCACGCCCAGCTCACTTTAATTTTTTAATCTGAATAATGAACTCACTATTGCGAAAGAAACTGAACTCAAACCTGACTGAGTCATTGAACTAAAAGCTGATTGATCCATTTATATTCCAGGCACAAAATGCAAAAGTCCACAGAATTGGGAAGGTGAGTTCCAAGGAGCCATGGCTGGAGCCTGTCTCAATGGGACAAGAGGCATATTGTACCTGGTGACATTTTAATGGGACAAAGAAAGGGGAGCTGGTGTTCAGCAGCACTGGGACAATGGTTCATTCCAGCTGCTATAGGGGCAGGGAAGCAGGAGAGGCCTCTGCTGGGAGTCTGCCATGTTGGCCAAGTATTCCATGGGCTTCTGTCTGGGACTTCGAGAGTCATAGCACCCTGCTGAAAGAACTCTGCTTAGCAGCAGGGTAAGGGAACTGCCACTGTCCACTGCTGCTGCCAAGACCAGCCTTCAGGCAGTGCCTTCTGGGGTGACCAGCAGAAAACACAAGGACTGCTTGTGCTTAGAAGTAGCAGGTGGGTAAATGCTGCAGGCAAGGAAAACTGCTGTTGCTGCTGCCTCTTTTAGAGCAACGTGCACCTGCTCACCCTCAGGATGAGGCCCAACAGAGCTGCAGGGAAAGCAGTGGGATCCTGTGTCAATATCTTGAATATCTGTTTGACAGTAGTCACACCTTGTTCTCTTTTGTGCTGTAAAGTGAGCCGTTCAATTTGTAGAATGTAAAAGCTCAGAGGGGGGAAAAATCTTGTAAGATGTGAATCCACCAGGACTTCAGGACCCACGTGAGGGGAAGAGAGGTTGAATAAGGTTATTTTCAGTGAGCTGAAAACATTGTACTTTAATTATAAAATTGCAGGTTAAATAAGCTAACAAAAAGGAGGACAGGAAATTAAGACAGAGGCAGTTTGAGAACCTAGGGATTTCTCTTGTCGCTGTAGCAGATGCTGGATTTCCTGCTAAGTTTTCTCAGAAGTAAATGAAATTTCTAAATTCAGATTACTTAAATTGTTTGAAAACTCCTCATATGGATTTTTAAGATACATATCAAGACACAAGATGGTTTGAATACATTCTGATAAAACAAAATTTGAGTTGGTCAGTCAAATCTTTATATGTAAAATAATGACAATTCACTAAAAGTGAAATATAAGTCTTTCAAGATGCTCTTTCATTGTCACATACACTTCAAATCTTTGGCTCCTGAACTACAATGAGTGAGTAAATATTGTACACAATCTTCCTTTCAAAATCCTCCTTCATTGCTAGATTTGCTGTTTGTTTACAGAATTAATGTTCTCTTATGACAAAAAATTCATTCAGTCATTTATGTTAACTTTTAAGATAAATGGCAATAGTGTACCATTGAAATGAAAAAAAATAGGATTTTTCTCTAAAAAAGAAAAAAACAGAAATATCTATTATTCACTAGGTTGAAAAATCAAGCAAAAAATCCTGGGTCATTCAGGATACATATAAATATATATCACAAAAACATTTCTGTTTCATGTAAATTATTACTCTGAGTTTCTCAAAAGTTTGTCAAAATTTCACTGTACTGATTGGTAAACCATTTTTAGAACTTGCAAAAAAAGGCATTTTAGCATCCTTCCGACCCTCTTTGCTTTTGAAGTCTGCACAGTGGCTATAATATATGTCCATTGTACATTAGGTTTGCAGTCTGTTTTATCTGATGCCTGGAAAGCTTTGCAAAAAATTATATTGGTTTTTTGAAATCTACTTTCTTATTTTATCTTGAACATAGGAAATAAATATACCTGCTTATTTATAAAACCATTTTCACTTAAGAGACCTGTGTTTACCTGCTGTTTATTTGAATGTTTTCTATTAAATGTTTTCTATTTATAAAATATAATAGAATCTGGTTTCTTTATTATCCAGTTAATCAGCCAGCAGCAATAGCAAGATGTTTGTGCCATAGAGCTAAGACTTCAAAAAGTAAAATCAAAGGACCTACTTAGGCAAGAAATGCTAACAAAATGATATTTAAAATAGCATCTATGTAGAAGCCCAGCAGGAAACAGATGTTCAGAGACAACCTGGAAACCACATTAATATTCATCCAGTGTGAGTGTGGTATCTGTTACCTGTATCTTGCTCTGAGTAGATGGTTCCTTTCCTGGATAGTCTAAGAAATCAGACTAGTATATAACTACATTAAAACAAAATATTCCTATGATACGTCCACATAAGATGTGTTCTGTTTGCAATTTTAAAGAATGTTTTCTATTACATAAGATGCAGAGAATTAATGAAATTCATAGAAGTTCTTGTAGTACTGTCTTAAAACTAATTGAAAAAGAGACCCAGAATTCAAGCAAGATTGGATGTTCTAAAAAATTAATTCCCTAATGGTAAAGTCATGACCCTCATACAAAAGTAGAATGAACACGTGTCCAAAATTTACTTAACTCATTAATAGATGAAGGATCAATATGGCAGTTAAGTTGGTACAAAGAAACCTTAGGAACTGAACATGCATAGGACATGTGATAAAGAAATTTTAGGATTAATTACTAGGTTACATTTTAAAAAACAGAAAAACTCATAGTTTTCCTTAAAGAGCAACTTATGTAAACTAACTTCTGTACAACAGAAACTTTTGCACCTCTACCAAACAGAAATTTCAATGTTTGTACATGACTTCTCAGTGTGAACTCTTAATAAACAGCAACATTGATCAATGCTACTTTCTTCTAAAAAATTAATCATTAGGTGATTTTGTCTCATAATGCTTCACTCTGACATTGCAATACACATAAGCACTTTTGCTTTATATACAGGCTTTGAATACTTTTTCCTAAAAGCACAAACTAGATGGGCAGGATATAATTCATTGTATTTATAACCAAGATATTCCATTATCTCTTTAAGGTATACTAGCCATAAATGATTAATATCTTTATTTTTCATGTTATGCCAACTAATTGTTTTAATATACCACTTTGATGTGTCGTATTTCTTGAAGAAAATATTTTAGAATTATTTGATATGAATTCAAACTTTCTTGATTTATAATATATAAAATCTTTTAAAGCACATGAATGAACTGAGTACTGATTTCAGATAAAAATTAAGGAATGATAAACATAAAATTTTCACTCCTGGTCTATTGGCTGTAATAGGAAGAACAGAACTTGGAGAGGCATTGAAGAAATATTATCTCACAGAACTTGGCTATGTGTTTCTCTGAGTTACACATGGATTTCTAATAGTTAATACAATTTCCTAACTTCCAATGAGCTAAACATTGTCTGTTTTCTCTAAGGATACTTTAGGTTTTGTGAGACCATGGCTATACAGAGAGAAATACAGGGACCAATTATATCCACATACTTGATGATGATGTCTTGTGTGGCTGATTAACTTAAAGATTTTTTTACAGAAATTATCAATTTTATCATTGAATTGCACTAAGATTAAACATGACAATAGTCCTGATTTAATTTCATCCTTACTTGAACATCAAATAAATCAACTAGTAAGACTTTTAGCATGCCATTGAAAGCTTTATAAATAGAAATGACTTTTGCCTCTATAAAGTTGACCTTTTGCAACCAATAGTAAAGGAAGAAAATTTCAGTGCCTGCATATAATTAAGACAAAACTTGGTTGTGTGTGCATAAATAATTGATGAATTATAAGTTCACATACGGTTGTGTAAAATGACTTGTTTATACTCTAGAAGTAGTTTATATCATTTAGTTCCTCCCAAAAGTTAGTTCCTAAGTACAGTATATTTTTTAAATGTATTTTGAGAGAGAGATAAGATTTTTTGTTGCTTTTTCTTTTGGAAAGTAAATATCAGCCTGGGTAACATCAGACTGCATAATATAGTAAGGATGAATTTGAATCCAAAGATCTCTGACCTACAATGACCCAAGGAACATGAAAACTACCTCAATGGATTGTATGACCTAAGTTTTGAGATGCAGATTTGAAATGTTCAAAAAATAAAGAAATATGATTTAATAGTGCTGATTGCTTCCATAGGGGGAAGCAGTCCCAGGGGTATTCAGGATGCCTACTGTAGACTTTCAGAAATTTACTGTTTCTGAACATACTGCCTACTGTTGATTTTCTCAACATACATTCAAAAAATATACTGTACCTAACTTTTAAGAGGAATTAAAAGATATAAACTACTTCTAGGTATAAACTCAAGTCATTTTAAGAAATACAATGATGCACCCACAACCTTAAAAAGTACCTTTAAAAAAAGAAAAGACAGATTCAAACACCTGGAAAGGCTTAGACTCTTGCAACCAGATACCAGATGAACTTTGGTAAGATCATAAGACTGAATAGGATGAACCACAGGCATCAGACCACTCAGCAAAGTACAGGTCACCCAGAGCTGGGCAATGTCTTGACCAACTACACATTGCTGGGAGAAATTGTCTCAACAAGGAATGATATGGGATAATAAATTTTTCATATGGAATAATTAAAAAAACCTCAAATCACGAAAGCCCTTTTGACCAAAGGGAGACAGACCAAAATGAAGTATTATATTCCCAGACTTCAAATTATTGTACAAAGCCATAAAATTAAAATAATATGATACTAGAATAAAAACAAACCAAAGGAACAGATTGAAAGTCCAGAAATAAAGTCACACATAAATGGTCAACTAATTTATGACAAAAGGGCAAGTAACACACATTGGAACAAGAATAGTCTCTTCAATAAATGGTTCTTGTAAAACTGGACTGTCACATGCAAAAGAATGAATCTAGACTACTCCCTCACACCATATACAAAAACCAACTCAAAATGCACAAAAAGACTTGGACATAAGATCTGAAACATAAAATATCTAGAAGAAAACAAAGACAATACACTCCACGATGTATACCTCAGAAACATCTTTCAGGACACATCTACACAGGCAAAGGAAACAAAAGAAAACATAAACAGCTGGCACTATATCAAACTAAAAAGCTTCTATACAGCAAAAAGACACCAAAACAAAGAGACACCCAACTGAACTGAACAAGAAAAAAATTTTTACAATGCATTCAACTGATAAGGGTGTGATATCAAAGATTCACAGAGAATTCATAAAACTCAACAAAATCAAAGCATAAAGCCCAGTCAAAAGACGGACAGAGAGCTTAAAAGATACTTCTCCAAAGAGGAAATACCAACGGCCAATGGGCATTTGAAAAAATACTCAATACCATTTATAATCAGGGAAATACAAACCAAAATCATAATGAGATACCACCTTAAACTGTAAGAATAGTCCATATAGAAAACAAATGGACAGCAACAAGTGCAGGTGAGGATGTAGAGGAAAAAGGGAACACTTTTACACTGCTGGTTCTGAAGGCAACCTGATCCAGTCACTATGGGAAGCTTGTGGAAGACCCTCATACTACTGAAAATGGGACTACCATTTGATCCAGCAATTTCACTTCTTTTTCTTTTTTTGGTATTCTTTTTCCAAAGAATATCAAAACGTTCATTCAAAAGGAATGTTTATTGCTACAATATTTACAAAATCAGGATATGGAAATAACACAAATGTCCTAAAATAAACAAATGAATCAAAAGTTTATGGCATATTGACATGATGGAATGTTATTTAGCAATCAAGAAAGACAAGCGTACATCATTTGTGACAATATGAAAGAGCTAGAAGAAATCATGCTAATGGAAATTAGTCCAAAATAAGAAATATAAAAGCCAATAATCTCATTAATATAGAGAAAAAGAAAACAAAAGGACAGAAAAAATTTAAAACTAACAAACTGACAACAGAACTAAAGCATACAGTAAGAAAGGTGAGGGAAGA
Organism: Uropsilus gracilis; assembly: GCA_004024945.1. Lineage (NCBI taxonomy): Eukaryota > Metazoa > Chordata > Mammalia > Eulipotyphla > Talpidae > Uropsilus > Uropsilus gracilis. The sequence goes on along the minus strand of PVHY01003298.1, from coordinate 36,834 downwards.
AGGGTGGAATCTGGGAAGGGATGAACACAAAAGATCAGGATGATGGATCACAGGTCATATGGTGGAGGGAGAACTTCAGGGTAAACAAATGATGTAAATATATATGTATGTGTATAAACAATAAAAATTTAAAAACTTTAAATTAAAAATATTTTGTAAAAAACAAAATACATAATACATAAGTGGCAATATCATCTCTAAGTATTTAAGACTTGTTTTAAATTTCACAATACAGAGACCTGTATTTCCTAAAAAAATAAAATAGAAAGGAATACAATAGAACAATGTTGGTAAAATCATTGTTTTTACACATTAGTGTAATAGGCTTTCACACTCACATTAGTGAATAGGCTTTCAAAGTGCTGAAGGATTCTGAGCAACTGTTATAGAGAGAATTATTTTATAGTCTTCCTAGCCAATTCTCAGGACTCAAAGAGAAAAAATATTCAAAGTACTTCCATGTGCCAGTATGGATCTACAATAACCAAAGTAGGCAACAGGGTCAGTTAAAGGAACAGTTAGGTGGAGTGGCATGGTGATGCAAGAGTAGAGGAGGGGATAGAAATAGAACTTGAAGTCAATAGATAAGACTCTGTATACACTTACAAATGAGACCCTAGAGGGCAGACAAATGAGGATGTCCTGAATATGGGGTTGATCATAAACCCAGATACTTGAGAATTCTGGGAGAAGAAAGGTCACCTGAACTGAACTATTAAGTAAAGGGCTCATTATGATAGAGCTGGGTCCTGAGGTACTGGAAATTATTGTGACTTTACTAGGTTTAATAGTTGTGCTAAAAAGCAACTTACATTGAGCCCATGCTTAAAAAAAAAAAAAAACAACTAGCAGTTATAAAGAACAAAAAGCTATCAAATTAAAAATAAAAGGTGGAAAGGAAATAGACAAGCATAAAATAAGTTTTCCCCCTCCGTTTACTTATCACTCCATTATACATCGCTGATTCTATTAAGCTTTTATTTTACTTGCAGTGGAGAACCACTCAAAGATAAGGATATTTTTCAAGAGCAAAAAATAAAATAAATAAATAAAAGTTCTAACCTGATTGCTTTGTATGCCATGATTAATGTAAAGGAAGATCAAGTCAAAAAGAGCATAGAGAAAAAATAGATTCTGAGATTTGATCTAAATAATGGCTGTAAGTACTGATTACCTGAAGAAAACAATCTTGTCTGATAGTTTAGATTGGGTAACAGTTGCCCTTCAAGACACTTTCAATTCACAGTGATGTTCAGGAATTTTAAGACCCGTAAGGCAAATTTGATGGGATGATGAGTGTCATTAGTATTTTTTTATTTCCAATGAGATTGAGAGAAACATTCAGTAAAGTTATGACAAGTATGTTATTTGAAACTTAAGGGTGAATAACATACTTTTTCTGTAGTGAAAGTCCTGATAAAATGGTGGTGCATGCCTGTAGATGGCAGCCTAGGAAGCACGGCTGAGGCCAGGGATCGCGGTTCGAGTCCCACCTGGGGCCCATAGTGAGACCTAGTCCCAAAAAAACAGATGGGCGTGATGGCATGTGCCTGTAATCCCAGCTACCTGGTAAGCTGAGGCTGGGGATTGCTTGTGGTACCCTGGGTAATGTGAGCCTGTGATTCCTCAGGCAAAAATAGCAAGACCTAGTCTCAAAAAAAAAAAAAAAATCCTGATAAAATACTTGAATCTATCATGCTAACTGAATGGAAAGATAATTGCTTAATAAAAATTTACCTAAGACTTGGGAGGAATTAAATATTGAAAATTAAATTATACTTAGTGAATTTTAATCAACTAAATTATCCTGATATGAATGACAAAATGTGTAAATCAATACAAATAATTTATGACCTCTGTATGACATGATCATACTCTATCCTAGAAGCACTAAATTAATGCGCTTAATCAGAAAAAAAAAATAACAAGAAGAAATGACTCTACTGGGAAGATAAGAAGTTAGGGTTCTTTTTTCTTTTTTACTGTTTACATATTTATGCTTATATGTGTATGTATATATATGTACGTATATATGTGCTAAAGGTCTGATAACAAAGATCCACAAAAATCTCACACAACTTAGCAAAAATAAAGCAAAAAGACCAATCAAAAAATGGGGAGAACTAAAAGGACTCTTCTCCTAAGAGGAAATACAAATGGTCAATAGGCATATAAGAAAATGCTCAACATGACTGATAAAGTAATGCAAATCAAAACCACAATGGGATACTATCTTATATCAGGCAGTGTGGAGAGTCTTGTTCTCATTACTTCATTTCTGGCCTTCTCTGATAAGCTACTGAATGTTTGCCTAATGGGCACGGAAAGAAAAGCAAAATGTCCTTGACTCTCTACAGAGCAATCTTTGTAAAATACCTCTTTCAGGTCACACTTTGGCCAAACTTCAGCAGTTTAGACTGTACTTGCTGGTAAAGATATGCTTGTAACCACGTGATCCTGAATTAAAACTTTCTTTGTTACTGACTGTTTCATGTTTTCTATAAAAGTCTGATTCTAAATAAAAGCGAGGCCACAGTTTAGAGAGGCTGTGAGCCCTTTTGCCTGAATCTTGAATTGAGCTTGAATTCAATCCTTCCCCTCTCCCTCAAAGCGTTAGGGGATCTTGTCGCAACTGGCTTGCAACAAGTAAGAATGGCCCATATGAAAAAAATAAATAAAAATAAAAAACAGGCAACAGCAAGTGCTGCCAAGGATATGGAGGAAAAAGAACACTTTTACATTGTGGGTGGTAATGCAAACTGGTCCAGCCACTATTGAAAGCTGTGCTGAGGACGCTCGAACTACTGAAAAATGGAACTACCATTAGATCCAGCCACTTCTAGGACTCTACCCAAAGGTTAAAAAAACTCTGATCCAAAAGGATATATGTGCTTGGATATTTGTCACAGCTCTACTTACAATAACCAGGAAATGGAAACAATCCAAATGCCCCAAACTGAAAAAGATGTGGGATAGTAACACAATAGAATACTATTCTGCAATCAAAACTGAAAAATATGAAACATTTGTAATGACATGGATGGATGTAGAGGGAATCTTATTATAAGAAATAAGTCAGAAAGAAAAAGACAGAGGCCGTATGGTCTCACCAACAGATGGGATATAGGAATAATAAACAAAAGGACAAGAAAAAAATCAAAAAAGCTGACAACAGAACTGGGGCAAGCAGCTAGGGAAGGGGGGGGAGGGAAATATCAAGGAAGAGAGGAGCTCAAGAATATTAGAAGAGGATTCATGGGTGATGGGGTTAGAGAGCCCTGGGAAATGCAATGATATAATTACATATGCCTAGAAACTTTAAAATTCTAAAAGCAATGCCCTGATCTCCTTACATCTTATCCCAACAAGTCTTGATTTATCCAACTTTGGCTTATAAAACAGGGAACTTGACTTTTATTCATGAATTAAACTTTTCAGAGTCTTCACATCCCATGCAACAGATGTCTGTTACACATCTAGATCAAAATCCTTTTGGTCAAAGTTCATTAGAACTGTATATAAGCTCTCTAACCTAGTTGTCCTGACTCATTTCTTCTGCTCAAATGCATTCCCTACCATAGTCACACTCAGAACTAGCAGCTTCTGAAACACAGTATATTCTTCCACCCAGTCATAAATGTGAACACGCATTTCCTTCCCTGTGGAAGATCCTTTTCCCTTCTCAGTGTGAAATATATTTTCTCCCAGTTCGGGACTCTTTTTTGAATTCCAATACTCATTTAAACACCACTTTCCTTCTGAAGACTTTCTCCACACCCCGAGGGGAAATTATTTCTTTCTCCTCTGCTCCTGCAGCTCCACATATTTAAAATACATTCATATTGATGATAATTTGCTTGTATAGCTGTCAATCCCATTAAATTGGAAGAATTTTAAAGATAGAAATCCTCAAGTATCTTTAGCCTTATCATAGTACGTGCCATATAGCTGGCTCACTATAAATAATTTTCAATGAATGATTTACTACCCAATCAATTTTTCTACATTTTAAATTTTACTTTCTGTATATATTTTACATCATTGTCTACCCCGAGTTTTTCCCACCACCCGCGAGTCATCTTAATTTCTTGTGCCCATTCCTCCCTTGAGATTTTATCCCCCTCACCTTCTCTTGCTCTATGCTTCAGTCCTGTTGACAGTTTTAAATTTTTCTTATCCATATTTGTTTTTATCCCCTATATCCCTCATATAAGTGAGACCATCCAGTACCAGTCAATCTACGTTGATAAGAACATAGTTAAATGAAGAGTTAAATTTATATTGCAGAGATAAAAATCATTCAAACAAAAATTTAGAACTATAATATAATGAAAAGATTTTGAACATAACATTTTAAAAATCATGATTTGTAATTATGTATTCACATCTTTATATGAAAAGAAAATGTCACACGTAGGGACTGAATTTCTTAAGCAAAAAATATCTGGCATTTGAAAATGGACAACCTGCCAATTGAGTTATAAAAAGTCCCTAATTAAGGATATATCAAAAATTCCTATACTTCTGATCGCTACAGTACAAAAATTAATTATATAGTTATATTAACTATACCATGAATATATTAATTTTCTTAAATGATTTTTAATTATTGGTCTCTGATTTTCCTATTACTGCTAATTGCAGTTTTGATGAGTACTTACTTTAACACTGAGGACAATACCAAAAAGTTTATTTCTAAAGAAATACTGCAAATAGAAAGCAATCTTATTTCACTGACATTCCAGTTTACCTCTTCCTATCCCCATTTTACACCCCACAGTAGTTGTGCCAGGGAAACTGTAAGTAAATATAACATCTGCTATTACCAGCAAAAACAAAGGATTCTGTCATATTGCCTGGATGTTACCGGAATTTGAGGCATCTCTGTTATTCAGTGGGAAAAGTTTGATTAGAAACAATGTTAAGAGACAACCAAATTATCAGTATTCACAGAAGGAAAAGTTTGGCATAAAGTGTGAGTAGGACAACTTTCTGTCATATTGCTCGGAGGCCTGTTTAGAGTCCAAAGTATTTCTGCTTTAGTTAGGGATTCATGTTAATGTATAATCAAAGAATTGTGGAGAAAATTACAATGTGTGGACAAAATAATGTAGTTATAATAGCAAATAAGATAGAAAGGAAGAGTCAAGTGAGGTTTTACCCAATAACTGGAAAGGGTTCTCTGGCAAAAATCATATTTAGAGCGTAGGACTGAATTATTCATGTTTCAGGTGTACCAGAGATACTATTTGAATGCATGAATGAATAATGCAAATCAAATTATAATCATCCCTTGGGGGGCAGGGAACATTCGTTGAAAAAAGAAGAGGAGAAAAGTTTTTGTTTCAGAATATCCAGTTTTAATATGTAAAGTTAGGCCAAATAATTGACAGCTGGTCAAACAACAGTCCCCAGTAGAGTTTCTCACCACTTTTGACTTAAATACTCACAAAAAAGCAAGAAGCATAAAAGAAACTTAAAAATACTATTTCATATCCTTGATATTTTTGTGACAGAATCTTGGGAGGTATTCAAGAGATGGAATGATTTTGGTTTCATTAATCTATTGATGGTGAACATATTTTTGTCTCAAAAAATGTCCCTTAAAATAAGATTAGAAGGTAACATATTACTTCACTACAGTTCAGCATTTTAATGAGAACTAAAGTAGATCGAAACCATGACTTTAAAAAATTAAAGCATGATCAAAATAGCACATTATATTAATTCCAGGTGTATGACATTATGATTTGACATTTGTATACAGTGTGGAATGATCATCACAGCAAATCTATTTACCACCTGTTCTTGGAATTTTTCAAATTTACAGTGCTGTATTACTGCCTATGCTGTGTACAAAATTCCCCTGACTTGTTTATTTTATAATTGGAATTAGTACCTTTTGATGACCTTCACCCTTTAGTCTACCTACCAACCACTCTCTCCTTTGGTGGTCACCAATATGTACTCTAAACCTAGAGGATTTAAACTGTAACACTTAGCAGCTGTCTTTACACTAGGGGATAGCCACTAGCTCCATGAAGATCAAGCATGTTTATTTTAGTTCACCACTGCTTTAGCAATAACTGGAATGGTGCCTGATACCTAGTCTTGTATTCCATAATTATATTTAAAATGAGTAAAGTGTAAATTTTTAAGTATTAATTCCCCAATTCCAAATCTTGTTTGTCTCTTGTCCCTCATTTTTTGCTAGTCATCTGGATACCATCAGGAATGACGTATTTTATTCTGAAAAAACTGGACCCCCCAAGAGACTAGGAAAAACATACTGGTATAAATTAGATACTCTAACTTCCTTTATACAACACCAATTTAAAGACAGAGATCAGGAAAAGTGTCTGGGAGTATGGAGTATGTACAATATTAGGATGAGAGAATTATGTCCAATAAATGCCAATGAGACTGCAAATTTTACCTAAAGAAAAGGATATTGACATATCCTCTAGTTTGTAGTATTAAACCGAAGATCCCTGATTTGCTAACTTTGTTGATTTCTATGGGGAATGGTAGGATCGTACGACTTGATGCAGAGATATGAAGCTTATTACCTCAAGAACTTATAACCACATAACGAATACTTACACCTCCATGGTAAACAAACATGAAAAAACATTCTTTATAGTCCTGTAAGCTTTGCAGTTTCCTCCCTGACTGACATACCTTGTGTTTCTGGTATTCTCATATAATATTTGCTGTGTGTGAGACATATGACATTTAATTATATATGTATATATCTTCTATATATATATATATAAAACATTCAAAATAAAGTAACAGATCTTAGTGTTCTATATTTTTAGAATCAGAGGGATCTTTTTATGACCATAAAGTTATTTTAAAATTCATTGCTTTTAGTGGAATGATTTTCTTAAATTCTAAAGTGATTCTTCATTTAATTCCTTGATGTAGTTGTAAAATTTATATGAAAACTAAACATGTCTCTGCTTTCAAATATTGGGAAAAGGCTATATTTATCTCTCTATTTTGAAATATATCTATCTAAAATATATTCATTTGGGAAAAATTTTCTCACTAGCCAGTTGAATTTTGATATAAATCATACCACATTGCCAAACAATAGAGAAAAAATGAAAAATTTAATAAATCATTGAAATAAAATTGTTAGCCTTTCTGTTGAACATATTTGCATATTAACAGAGGATAGTCAATGAACATTTCCAAGTGCGCCTTATAAGTAAGGGAAATGAAACAACCAATTGTCACAAAATTCCTAAAGTTACAACCTTCTGTTCCTGTCTACATGACTGCTGTGTGTTGCTGAAATAATAAAAGATTTTTTTTAACTCAAGAATATAGACTAGGAGAATAGTTCAAGCCAAAGAATTTTTGATCCTTTATTCAGATGTGAGATGCTTTACAAACATATCTACCCTTAAAGAATGTCTCTGTAGCATTTCTTTCAAATTAAAAACCTAAAGAATAGAAATACAGTTACAAGTGATTGTATGTTAGAAAATCTAGTGTCTTTACAATTCAATGAATAAAGAAGTAGACATGATCTTAAATTGACAATGACACAGTCCAATAAATATACTCACAAGGGTATCCTATATCCTATTAAGTTAGATTTATAAAACTGTCTTCTCTGAATTTCTTTGACAATTTATTAAACCTCACACTTAATGATATAAGGTGTGACTTTAGAACACTGCATTGGTACAGTAGTCTGGTGTGAAAATTCATTCCCCTTTGTGTTTACAATTATTCTATTGCAGCATATGTGCATTTTATTCCCTAACTGATTTTTCATTTAATGTTTATTGTGTTTGTGTTATGTGTTATATTTACATATTCAAAAAACCATGAAGGCATACTGTAGAAAGTCGTACAATTATTATCAGTGGCTCATTTTCCATTCTCCTGCCTGGAGCATTAAGTGTAATAAATTTGTTCCCCATCCTTCCCTATATATGTGCAACCATTTGTCCATTCAAATTAAATGGAAACATAACATTCACTTTCTGCACCTTACTACTTTCTGAAATTAAACATTTATCTTGGGAAGTGCTCCATATCAGTGCATAAAGTTGTCCTCATGTGTGTATTTACAACTCCATAATTTCATACTGAATACCTGTTGTTATAATTTATTTAATTACGTGTCTATTGATAACCTTTGAAGTTGCTTCATTTTCTTACTAATACAAACAATAATGACATGAATAACTTTGATCATATATAATTTTGTTCATGTGTAAGAATACATGAAGAATATATTCTTTGGAGTATATTTACTCAGGATTGGAATATGTGCATTTGCAGTTTTCATATCTGATATGAAAAAAATTGCTTACCATAGACTTTGAAATAATTTACATTCAGACCACCAATGCAAAGAGAATATTTTTTTTTCATCCCCTAGTCAGGATACATTTTTTACACTTCTACATTCTCATAGGTCAAAAGAACCATTTTCATTTCTTAGAGTGCACAAAAAATCATGCAAACTCACAAGTTACCAATGAATTTTTACCAGCTGAAGAATTCCATAAAACTTGTACCCAGAAAAGAAATAGAATTAGTATGTCAGAATCCTCCTTTGTATCCCTAGGAATATTTACCAATCCTTATACATGGGTACCCTCCATCTGACTTCTAACACTTCAGATAAATTTTAGTTGTATTTCACCTTTATATAAACCTAATCAATATACAGTATATGTATCTGAGCTGTTTAATCCACATGTTCTGTGGCATTAGTACATGATTTGGTAGTTAGATGTTTTTTCATTCTCATTGCAGTATTGAGTCACGTGATCATTTCCATAACAAGATCATTTCATAATTTATATTATACTTCTAATGCACATGTGGAAGCTTCAGTTTTTGTTTTACAAATAGTAAATCAGTGAACATTTTTAATGGGTCTCTTGGTGAACCTATAGCTGCATCTCTGTAAAATATATAGTTAGAGTTAAAAAGGTTGGGTCATTGAGTGAACCATACATTCAATTCTGGTGAATTCTGCAGCTATTTTCCAAAAATAATGGTCTTGTCAATTTTTTTCTTCTCCCAGCAGCATATGTGAATTTGAGTGGCTTCAAATTCTCATGGACATGTATTTTTTTTTCATTTTTGCTACTTGAGTGGGTGTGTATAGAATGGTTTTAATTTGAATTTTTCTTGATATGAATGAGGATGCTTTGAATTTATTAACAAATATTTTTTAAAATTTATCAACTATACCTTCAAGATACAGAATGAATACAATCACTTCCTGCTTATCACCACATCTGCAACTACAACATTGAACAGAGTCACTGACATGTCTTACCTGGATAATCAGAAAGCACTCCTGGCTTAACCTTGCTTCCATTCTCACTCATTTGCAATCACTCTCAACATCATAGCCAGAGTAATTTTGTGAAATTATGAGTCCAATCATAACACAATTTTGTGAAAACTTTCAATGTTAATTTTACTCAGACCTATACTTCCCTACATGATCTGGTCCTTATTCTTTGGATGTAATTACCAGCAACTTTCTTTTGTTTATTTTGCTCCAACTTCACTGATATACTATATCTACTCAAATAGTCCCAGTATTTTCTTTTCTAAAGACATTTACCTTAGTTCTTCCTTGTAACATTAGTATGACATCTTTAAAATATTCTTATTACCCCCAATGCCTTCACAATCTAATTAAATGTTATCACTTCCATAAAGTTCACCATAACCATCTTAACCCCTGACATTACTCTGGTGCTTTTTCTTCCCCAAAGAATCTCACTTTCTAATATACTGCATAATCAGCTTATTTATTATATTGTTTATTGCTCCCCACTCCCAGGATATATCCATGTGGGAGCAGGATCTTTACTTTTTTTTGTTGTTGTTCATGAGTCCTTAGTCCTAGATCAGTAGTTGAAATATAATCAGTTCTCTATAAATAAATGATAAATGAGTAACATAACAAGGTGTGCCCCAAAGCTTTTACTAATTTATAGCATTCTTTTTCTAATTGCTTTGTAGAGATTTCTATAAGACCAGAAAAATAAATATTTTATAAAGTTCATAACAAATATGTTTACAAACTTGTCACTTGCCATCCATCTTTGCTTAGAAATTAATGTCATGTAGAAAGCATGAAAATTGTTATGTAATTGTTAAATTTATGAATTCTAAGTTTTACATCAAATTTAACAAAACGCTGCTTCATTAAAATTATACTTAAAATATTCTGCCAGTACGATCATAGTTTTGATTTATACATTTAAATTTTTCATCCATCTGAAGTTTATTTTATCAGATGTTCTAGGGTTTTTTTTTTTGACATTATGCATTGAATAATTCACATTTCCTGTACTAATCTAAAATTCAATCTTGTCATTTACTTAATTCCTATTTGAACATGTATCTTTCTTTACATTTTAATATGTTGGTGAACTGGTCTGTTTTTGTATCTATTGGAATCATTACACTTAATTTATCTTATAATAAATTAATAAATATAATAAAGAAAATATAACTTATCAGATAAATTGTATGTTTTTCTTGTAACTTCAGAGTTTGTGCTTGCTTATATAATAATATTTTATTCAGCATTTTGTTCTTCTAAAACCTATATTACAAAATGACTTCTTTTTCTCTTAATGCTTATTACCTTTTGAATTCAACTCTGTCTAAAATTATAATAGTGATCTCTGCTTTCTTTTTGTGTACATTTGCCTGATACAGTTTTGTAACACACACAAACAACTTTTAAATATATACACATTCACATGTGTGTAAATGTTTGCAACTTTTCAGTTTACTGAATTACATTATTTCTTAACTGTATGTAGATTAGGTTATCATTAAGAATATGCCATTATACAATCGGTTTGCTTTATTTTAGATACTTGTATCTTCTATTATTTTATATTTCCTTTTTACTCTAATGATAAGCTTCTATGTTTTCATAATATATTTTGATTCTCTAGTTCTTTAGATTTTATTAATTGATACTCACTTTAACAGATTATGACATTAATTTATACTCCTCTTCTTTCCCCTCTCTTTCTGGCTTGCTTTCTCTCTTTGCAGATAATATTATTTTTCCTTATTGTTTTTTGTTGTTATGAATACATTTTCACTGAATAGTTTTACTTGTTTCTCAAAAACCACCATCTGTAATTCTTCACTCTATTATATACCCTGAAAAACTGATGGTATCAAAAGGTTTGTAATCTTCTAATTATTTATTGAATTACTTATGGAGTAAACTCCATATACTACAATAGGAGTTTCCTTATCTTCAGGTCTAAGAATAAGAACAATAATAGGTATTCACTATTGCCAAATCCTAAGAATTTTAACACTGTTCACTGGTGAAATCTATTTTTGCCAACATTAAAAAAATGTTCATTTTTCAATCCTTCTCAATTATCACATTCAATTATATCATCTGTATCCTACTGAGAGTCTGGCAGGTTATTTTTTCCTCTTTTTAGTGAATTCAGTTTCACATAGTATCTCTTGACCACTTATTAGTTATATGAGGAAGTTATTAGTTTTAATTATGTTCCTTCTCATCATTCTCTCAGGTTCTATATTATCTCAGCTTAAACTTTTTATATTTTATTTTATAAGCATAACCAATCTGCTGCTGTCTAGATTTGGCATTCATTACCTGTTCTTCTACTATAATGTTCATCACCCTTAATGATAGAAATCACTCTATAGTGATTTTTTTTTTTGAGTCATGGGACAATATCCCTGATTTCTGAAATAATGAAAACTATTTGGCTGTGCCTTCACAATTGAATTATTTTAAATGATATTTGAAAAAATTACTGTCATGTTTCCTTTTCATCAAATCTTTGTAGGACCCTCCTGAAGTTTCCCTAACTTTAATATCATAGCATGCACATCTATGTGTTTAATTTTATTTATGTATTTATTCTGCTTGTGAAAAGAATAGAGTTTTCATGATTTTTCCTTCTTTTTTGTATCTTCAGCAGCTTTAAGAAGATTATTTCTTTAATCTGGGCTTGGTGGTGTGTACCTGTAATCCCAGCTACCTGGGAGGCTGAAGGAAGGCTCAGGGGTCACATGAGTCCATGGGCCATGGATTCAAAACAACCCTGGGCAACATAGCAAGATCTAGTCTCTTAAAAAATTATTTCTTTAGTTCTGATGTTTAACAAGATTGAAAAAGTTGACTGGTCCAAATTCTGCTGGATACAGCTTTTCAATTTTTGTTAATTGAAAACATGTTCCTAAATATGAGAAGTTCTTGCTAGCTAAGTAGAGAAATATTAATATATAATTGAACTGCTAATAAGATTGGTAGTGTAAACTTAGGTGACAATAATAATAATACAGGTATTTCAAACTTCTATCAAAACCTGATAGTAGAGATACTAATTGGAAATAGAAGTTGGGCCTATAAACAAAGCATATTAAAATGTGTTTGATGGGTCATGATGCTTTTAATCTTTGTAAAAACTCATAATCTAACCTTCACTTAGCTAAAATAGGACAATTACTTTTGTATAGGCAAACTTTAGTATAACACTACATTCCAGTGGCTAGATCAAATTACTTTCCACAAGTATTACTGGCTTTAACCATTATTGCACAATTTGTAATACTATATTATTCATCACTGTATCAGTTTATATCAAATATTTTACCATAGTTAATATTGTCTTAGAGGTTCATTTATTTAATACACTCAAAATATTTAATACAATATCTTAATTTTACAAACTAAGACCCAAATGACTGAGTTTGGGAACTAAATGACTTTTCCATAGACCAGAATGAGTTAGCTACAAGACTGGGACAACTTCTTAGAACTCATAACTACCAACCTTAGTAAATACATTTCCCATAAAATAAAATGAAAATCTTAATTTCAAATTATTTTGTCATGTACAAATAGTATGTTTATAGAGATTTTTAAGATAGTACTGTTTCTACAAATACAAATCTTTCATAGATTCATTTAAGAAACATATAACTCACTTTATTTTTAGGTAGATAGAAGAAATGTTTGTCTCTTCATAAATCAGAACTAATTTTAGTAATATGGTTATTAATTAAAAGAGAATTAGCAGTCCTGAGAGATGTCAATGTAAGTTCACAAATTGATCTATCCTTAAAAAACGTGCTATGGTTCAGGGAAGGCCACCCTAAGGTTTGCCAATCAGACATAGTTTTGAGTTAAAGTTTGAAAAACAACTGATGAAGAAATGAACCTTTAAAACTCCCTATGTCCTTAAAACAGGAATTAAATCTCTCTTGTAAAAGATAACCTCCCAGTACTAGGAGGAAAGGAGACATCTTATCAACACAAGCATGGTTTTCAGAGCCTACTTTTCCTATGTAAATAAATTCTGCTAAATGGCTCACTAGACTGGTGTTGAAACCAAATATTTCTTGTGCTATAAATCTCTCATAGAATATTTTACCTAAAGAAGTACATAAATTACATGCATTGGCTATTTCTCCAGGTTCCATATGACACTTCTGTAAACACAAACTTAAATTGACCTTTCTCTTCTGTTAAACTGCCTTATGTCAATTTAATCATTAAACCAGCTAAAAGGACAGAGAGAGGATTAAAGTGGGAGTTCTCCTTTTTCCTGATAAACTATAGCACTGTATGTATCCATTTTCTATATTGTCTAAATTGTAATGCATATGCTTATCATTTTTCTCTAAAACCTAATAATTAAGTCATAAGTTATACATTTTTGTATTTCTAGATTGTTCTGCTACTTGACATCAAGTAAGAGATGTCAAGTGTCTAGTTATTATAAAAAGTGTCTAGTTATTATAAAAAGTATTTAAATGTAAAGCAAGCATCTCATGATGGTGGATATTAGTGTTGTTTGTTGAGGAAAATAGGGTATATATATATATATATATATATTCACAAGCACATAGTTTCTTATTTAAATTCAGGTTGAACATAAATTTAAATAACTAAGTTCAATGATATTGAAAGTCATAAAATATTACTCAACTATCTTTCATTTTTATACTCCTATCTTCATAAATTACTAGATGCATATTTTGGTAACAAACTATTAAAATTCATTTTTCTATGGCAGAGATATATAAACATATAAAGATGACCACTTTTTAATTTTTCCTGCAGAATTTTTGAATTAATTAAAAAGGTCAAAAAGAATTTGTGATGATAATGTGATGATAAGTTTTATATGAGAAAGCTATTGCTAAATCATTTTTAACTAGAGACCAAATATAATGTGTTAGTCTCCAAAATATAAACACAAATTCTAAGCACAACAGCTGCTGGATTATTTCCAACAATCTGAATTTTCTTACTTAGCTTAAAAATGTTCCCTATATTCCTAACCACAGCTTTTCACAATCAAAACTGCCATATTCCTCATATAATTACATCTAAACACATACCCAACCTTCCAACAATTGTCTCATGCTGTTTCTTTTTAAATTCTTACAGTTGAAACCTGTAACTTAACTCTAGATTTTTCTTTGTGTTCTGACATTTAAAGAGCAGCATACTGTATTTACCACATTCCATTAACTTCTTTGACATTAGGAATTATCTCCCATTCCTTTTTTTTTTCTCCCTGTTCCAGAGTTACCTTTGGTCTTCTATACCAATTAGTCTATGCCCCCAACATCCCATTAATTTTCTAATCTCTTCTCTTATTTTTTCTATCTGTAGTTTATCTTTTATTTCATTGATCACTTGCTTTTATTACTTTAATCCCTGAAAAGAGCTCTTCCCTGTTATAGCTTTTACATATTCTTTGCTTACATATGCTTAAGACCCACGAGAAAGCAATATCTGAAAGTAATTTCTTCCTCAACATACCTTTACATTCATTTGTCCACAGAATGGGCACCTATTGTGATAGAAGCTAAATAAAAGTAAAATAAATAAGATCTTTCTCCCTGTGGAAGCTAATCTAGTGAGGAAAAATTGCTGTAAACAATAAATGCAACAACCTAGATCTCAATCAATAAATTAATCAACAGTAGTTAATGCAATAAATTACATGCAATGATTGAGGATCTTTGTGAATGAGGCATCATGCTAAAGCCCTGAGAGATGAGAGAAAACAAAAGAACCATGGTCTTCTCTCATGTGGAACTTATATTTTAGTGAGGAGATAGAAATTGAATATAACTATTAAAACAGTATTCTGGAGAATACTAATTTATCACCTCTGCTTCTTTAGTTCCAGAACAAAATTCTCATGCTTCATATTCTGAAGATAAATAAGGCATTAAATAGAATGTTTTGACCTACATTTTCAGGATTTTGTAATAATGGGCTGAAATCACAATGATCATCACTCCCTGGCTATTATTTGCTGCAGCTGCAACTGTGAGCTGAGCTGGGTCACTGGGAAGCCTCCAACCATTAGGACATTTGAAACTGTCATCTATCTTCATTCTGCTTGGTAATATTTCATTTCATATATGCCCATATTGAGATAGCTTACAAGAGCCTTTCTTTCTCTTTACTTATAAAACTCTAGGCAACTGGGCATATTGAAAAGATTTTTTTTATAATTAACACATACTATATTTGTCAAACAAAATCAAAGAATAATGACAAAGTCCTATTTGAGAGAGGAGAGAAATCCAGAAGATTTCAAGTAATGATGCTTCATGAAAATTACATAGAACTTGGAAGTAAAATCAGCCAATCAATTAAAAGTAACAATTTTACAAGCATTATCTCCTTTAAACTTATGCATCAACCCATTAGGAGAGGTAGGGTAGGTTTTATAACCCCCATGTTATAGAGAGGAATCTAAAGATCATTGTCAGTGTCTTTTGGATTCAGTTATTAACTTTGTCAAGGGTCTTTTCATGACATCAGAAAAATAGGAATCTATCTGGAAATGGGAGACTGTCTTTTGTCAGGATCTATGTTGATAATTGTTGCATATATTCCATTTAATTGTACAGGAGAAAGAAGAACAATATTGGCAAGATAACTAAGAAGATAATATACAAAGGAGCCCTACAGATAAGAATATAAGAATCCTCAAAGTGAGACCAATTAGTAAGGTCATCCAACTCTGAGCTCCTGTCGGTTCATGGCACAAAAAGGTGTTCTATCTGTGACCTACTGTCAAAATGTTGCTTACTGTAGTAATAACAATGGATAAAATATTTGTGAGGAGGAAGATACTAGCCTGGCAAGAAGATCTTGTGTATAGTTCTAGCTACACAAACAACTAACTCACAACTTAGAATAATAAACTCCTCTGAACTTCAGTTATTCGTGAATATCCACATTAAAAATGCTATCATTTTTACAAGTAATATTATATAGACATTAGAGTAATCATAAGACGCTTAAGGTCACAGACTCTGTGGACAAACTGACTTCTAACAATAGTTTAGCTAACATGGGCTAGACAGAGGTTTGTTTTGGGGTGAAAAATAATCTAGAGCAGAAAGAGAACATGTGTTTATTTTGTTCCCATTCCCATGTTCTTTTGAAGGCATACAGGCAACTTCTGTCATGATGAAGTAATGGTGGCAGGGAAATAATTCCCTGGTGCCAACTCTTGTTGCTGGCTCTGCAACAAGAGCTGTATAATTATATGCACGATTTTCCTCTTTGTTAGCAATAAAGCTAATGACTAGGCTGGCTTATCTATAGGCATTTCAACAGCATTCTAGGATTGCTGCCCCACTTTCCTCCTGCACAATTCTGTTTAAACATCCCACCAGTTACATTAGCAGTATACACAGATCAAAAGCTTGATGGAGCTTAAGAAAAGCCTTTCAAATAAATATTATAGCAAAACAATTCTACTAATTCACCGCAAAACTACAAAGATGCTTTAACTTTATATAAATGCCCATCAGACACCTACTGTTTTCCAAGCAGAATTTCGTAATTGACATTGATCTTGCAATCAGTGACATTCCACAAAGTTTCTTTCTTTGAACTCAAGAGAGGACTTTGGGGAGCGGACACAACTGTGGGTTCTTTGTGCAGATGAGTTCTATTGATATTGAGTCTCAGTACATACACAACATACTTCATTAATCTTATATTTCTGTCTTTATTACTTTTCCTTCTCTATGTCTTACTTTCATGGTTATCCTTGATGACAGAACAGGAGAATAATTTTCAAAGGATGAAGTTATACTGAAGTTGTAACATCCTTTACACAGCAGGGAAACCAAATAAATAAAAGTTCTCTTTTTCAATATTGTGCTTGTCTGTGCTCACAGAAATTTTAATTAGTTGAGAAATACTGCAGGAATAGAGGTGCATGCATTAGACTTTGAAAAGGAACCTACAGTCACAATGTATTTGTTAATGGATAAAAGAAGAAAAATGCTTTCAGGAAGGATTGAGGTTTTCTTTTTTTTTTTTTTTCTTTTCTTTCTTTTTTTTTTAAGGTATTTTCAAGATAACCTGAATGCTAAGAGCTCGTATCTTCTGGGTACATTTTTCTTAGTTCTTGTTCAAAACAGCAGTTTTGGGATGAATGACACCAGCCTAAGATATTACATAATGTGATATCCTAAAAATAAAATGTCTGAACTTCAAATTTCCTCAGTGTCCTGAGGTTCCCAAGAAGAGTGGAATAAAGGTTCTGAAATAGGGCACAGTATTGAAAGCTGTGGAAGGGAAGTTAAAGAGTACAAAACAAGGGCATGGAGCTTAGGAAGTACTTTCATCTTCTTATGTCATTGACTTTTATTCTGAAAGTGAAAGTTTCAATTAACTAATCAGTCTACTTTCTTTTTGGTCCCTTAATACAATCCTTAAGATATATATATTATATATATATAATATATATATAATATATATATATTTAATGCTGGCTTTTGTGTTTTCATCTCAGGACAGTGCTTGCAAACTTGCAAGGAGTTTGTGGCTTCATATCCTGTTGAGAAAAGATTTTAAAGGCAGATATTTCTATCTGTAGTTTTATAATTTGTCACATAAGCAAGTCACACAGATTGAAGTGAACTCATTCTAATTACCTTCATTTAACCTTTTCATCACAACTGTCCAACTCCAGTCTTCTGTGCCTACCTCCCCCAAATATCCTTGCCTTACTTTCCTAAATTCTTTTCTTCAAATAGATCAATCTGAGCTCCTGTGAGGCTGCATATTATAACTTTGGCTTTGGTTCACCAACTGGATTTGATAAAAATGAAAAAAGAGGAAGTAACATCTTTAGTAACATCCCAGGCAGCAAATCAACTTGTGACCTTTTACTTTCTTTTGCTCAAGGTAGCTATTTCTTTAAGAATCCCTTCAAGATACTCTGTGTTTCAACAGTAGGACATGATTACAGTACAAGAACACCGTTTGTGTCCCAGATAAGGTTTTGCATGTTTTTATATGAATGTGTCATGCTTTTTCTAATGCTGTCTCCTATACACTACTGTGTATCTGTAATTCTGCTATGCTTGGTAGGGGCGGAAAGGAAATGAGCAACAGTATATACATCCTGTAACTATTCTATTTTGCCTCTCCCAAGTCTTTAAAGACTTCAGTCCAGCTGGGAGACCTGAAGGCTGATGTCTTACTTATTGCAATTTCTAAATAAATCTCTCCTTTTGTCTCTCCTGCTTCTTCCTTTAAATCTAAAAAATTTAAAAAAATTAAAAAAAAGTGAAAATACTTATTGGTTGTAGATTTTTTTTAATGCCTGTCTCCTCCATGATACCGCACACTCCAAGAGACCTGTGAACCTGTCTAGGTACCACTTCATTCTTGGGGTAGAGCATGGTTAAGACACTTGATAAAAGTTAAAGGAACATTTGTTGACTGAATAACTGTATGCTGAGGACTTGTCCAATATCTGCTGTTTGCTGATTCTAACAGGATTTAGAGGGGTGAACTTTAGACATTATATGCACAGTATGAAACCTAAAACATTTCTCTGGAAAAACATACAATTTCTCCTCTATTTCCATTGGCCATTTTCCTTTATTTATATTTCTTATACAAACTTCCTCTGATGTGTTTTTAATGAGGTCTGGGGCATACTACCTTAAATAGAGTAAATTATTTTATGGAATATTTCACACACAAGGAGTTCAGGACTAGAATCTGCAGGAGGGATTCTTTGCTCCTGAAGCAGATCATAAAACCTTCATATGAGAGGTGCATACCATATGCCCAGAAGAAAGGAATATTCTTATCTGTGAGGATGAAGGTACATTGAGAGAAATCTGAACATGCAGACACCACTAAGTTCCCCCTCATTTACCACACTAAACTCATCTCTGTCCAATTATATCTTCTATGGTTTTCCACTCATTCTCATTTTCAGGCCTAGTACAAAAGTGCTCAAAGCAAAGCTACAATCTGAAGGCGAGGAAATGATCTGCAAAGGCCTTCAGCAGATGCCTGTTCACAATGAGTATCTTCCTACTGATTGGCACAGGGAACAGATTAGAGAAGTCAGTCAACAATGAGAAGACACTGATAAATTCCAAATGAGCACAGACTGGCTGCCCAATGCAAAGTTAAGACTAAACATCTACCAGCACGCTTGCTATATCCCAGGATCACAGTCCCTCACCCAAGAAAAGGACAATGCCACAGAAAACCAAAGAAGAGACCACAGGACTCAACATAGATCAACAAACAAGGAGAGAGAGTCTGAGTGAACAGAGAGGGTGTCAGCAGGAGAAGGCATTCCAATAACCATTTGCTGATATTGTAGGAAATCTAAATATTGTATGAAATCTAAAGAATGAATTTTTTTAAAAAAAATCTAAAAAATTAACCTTTTATTTAGGACTTCATTTTCTTATGAAAGCTCCTTTGCCACATAAAACTTAAATACATTTGTATGTTTTTTTCTTGTTAATATTTTTTGCTACAGTTATCCCAGTTAAGAATAAGAAGTATAGAGAAAAACAGTGTTTTCCTCCCTTATAATGTCTTGATTCAACCACTAAAAGGAAATTCTGACAATCGAACCATCTGGACTCAGAACTTCAGAGCTAGAAATGCACTCACATAATCAAGACATACCTTTTTTTTTTTTTATAAAAGAAAAACAGGAAACTTATTTTTAAACAAGACCTTCAATAAAATTCATAAAAGAGACAAAAGCACAGCTGGTGTATTTTTTCTTGATGTTCTAGCCATGTGGCTTCACCCTTCAAACAGATCTTTGGCTTGCAGGTCTGTGGAACCCAGTTTGAAAACTATACTGCCCTCTTTTCATTTCACTAACAAAGAATACTAAAGCCCTAAGACGTGAAATGAATTGGCCAGATGCCACTTATAGAATTTTTATAAGATTAGGAGAGGAGCCAAAATTTCTTGAGGATCTTTCCTAATGACTTCAGTATGCCCTGCTTAGATGCAAATTATTCATTTTCCTTCATCACATTGAAATTCTAATTTATTCTCCCTAAAACAAAGTCTTTTTTTTTAAGCTGGATAAGAAAAATAATGCTCTCCATCTCCCCACTTTCTATGGTTTCTGCTAACTCATAATTTTTTAAGAGTTTTTTTTGTTTGTTTAAGAATTTAAGAATTCTACAATATATCTATGAGCAGAGTGAAGTCAGAGTTTATCATTTGAACTTTGTAAATTACATTTCTCATCCTGTTTTCTATAATGACTGTCACATTCATATTAACTTATGAATTTCTCTAAAATTAAATCTACCCTGTGTACAATAAAGAGAAATGTTGAAAATAACATTTCTCTGAAGATTTGTGAATCTCACTGAGACTAGACCTACCCAGTGTATAATGAAATGTAATGTTAAGAATAAAACAATTAATTTAGAGTACATGCTCAGCTTTAGCAGATGACTTAGAAAGAAATCACTTCAAGTCATAAGTTATATAAACTGCAAGCAACAAAATGATGGTGGAAAATGCTTTTGAAGGGAGTTATAGGAAACTTGGACTCTACTTCTGGAGTCATAAATTCTATGTATTTCTTTTGAAATGTCCAAGGCATGTAGAGATGAACAGGGAGAAATGAGCCACTTGCCAAAATTGTGGCTGGACCTGAATTTATATCATCTTTTCTGGGGGAAAGAAAACAAACTAGGGTTGCATTTTGAGTGGCATTTCCTCTGTTTACAGGAGCACAAGGAATACTTCATACATAGCTGAAGAGTTCTGATACTGATTTTTACCATCATACATTTCTCATGCCAGTGCACCTTTCCTATACTAATGAGACTTTTCAGTTAAATCCTTCCCTGCTAATGATGTCTAAAAACTGAAAACCAAGTAATGAGCAGATCAATAGCTTCTATTAAACTCTTTGTAGAGCCCCTTCTAATTTTATCTCCTATGATGTGACCTCAAATTTGCAAAAGAGAGACACCACTTACATTTACAGACAGGACTGATTGACTGAACCTGACAAAAGTGGGGGAACAATAGCCTAATTTAAAGCACATCCGAAAGATGGTGAAATGATTAAAAACTGCTATAAATACACTCATAATCCTTATGTTAGATGGTTCTGAAAATTAACCCTCTCAATATTTTTCCCTTAGGTCAGGGATTACATATCACTAAAAATAAGTCTAGGTTAAGGGGAAGGGAATAAAGCAGCAGGCATGTCAAGTACTGGAGGCAGAAGAAGAAATGCCTTCCCCTAAGATATTTGGCTATCTAAAGTCACAGGTTTATAACACTAGCACCAGGACATACTTATTAAATTTCCAAATATAACTGTTTTAATGCAATCAAGTCAGCCTAAAAGATCCATTAACCCCATTTTTTAGTTGTTTCCTTGCTCTTATATCATTCATCTAAAGTTTTCTTTAATGTTCAGAGACACATTTCCTCTTTTTCCTTGATGCAAACTTTCAAAATAATTGTCCCACCTTTATAGCCCTTAAAGATCATACCTGCTTTACAACCTAGACATGTTTTCAAATCTCAGTTGTTCTTACTCAGCTTTTCTCTTAATTTTACTTTGCCTTATTATTGAACGAGTGTGCAAGATTTAGAAGTACTCTATCAGTGGTTCGAGCAACACTAAACTGATATTTAAAACAATAGCATCTAATTTATACAGGGTCTTTACTGTGTATCTAGCATTGGGCTAAGTACTATCAGGTACTATCCAAGTTATCAGGTTTCATTCATATAAAAACAAGTACTATCCAAGCTATCAGGTTTCATTCATATAAAAACACTTACTAAACAAACACCCTATTACAGATGAGGAAGCTAAGATTTTAGGTAGTTTAGATAGAAATGGATTTAACACATGGACTTAGGTGCTTATTTAAAAAATCAGTGAAGAACTGGGGGAGTGTGCTTTTAGCTGGGCCTCTGCAATGTCCAACACACATAACAGGACAGTACTGGTCTCCCATGGGGAAAGAAGGGTATCAAGAGGTCTCGGTTGAACTATTGAATATAAGAACACACAGCTGTGACTATAAACCATGAAAATGGAAGAAAGGTTCAGAATGCTCTTAAAGTCATATTGATCCCCTCTGGGTACTTACAAAATCAGACATAAATGCATACTGCAGAAAAAAACCTTATTTCTATGATAATTTAGTCAGCAAAATCCACACAGGCTAAGTACAGTGAGACTGTGAGTCACGTGATCTCTAACTTTCAAAACTGGTGAGTGCAATTTAACTGGTGAAATTAATTTGTCAATAGATCCTGGCTGAAAGGGAATCTGGGAAATGTATTTTTCAGTTTTGTTACCTTGACAGTAAAGGAAGGCATTCTAGAAGGAGGTGAGAATAATTAAATTAGTTATATACAATATAGACAATAATGTGACTATGGCATTATATGAGTTAGTAATCACTGCAATTGATAATTCAGCTCAGGCTGTCTTTTCTGCAGAACCTGACACTTAGTCACTCTAGTCATTGCTTCTACCCCAAAGATGCTCCATGCAGCTTTTTGTATTTTTTTGAATATTTCTTCAGCACAAGAAAAAGTAGGAAATGGAAAAAATATGTATGTAGTATTTTCGTTTCTTAAAAAATATTAGTCTATCATGGTAATTTGATATGCTATATATATTTATTGATATGTATAAAAATATGGATTGCTAACACTTAATTCATTTAAATTATGCCACACAGAGAATTTGTGTGGCATAATTCTGTGTGGAATATTCTGTGTTTAAATTACAACTAGTTGTGATTGGAAGAGAGGAGGATTCTTTTGCTATGATTGTTACAATTTTATAGTTTTTACAATCTATTATTTAAAAGTCTAACCCTTTACTTCAAGAACTTCTCCTAGATTCTCCAAGTGTCTTTAAGGTCCCAGGTAGGCATTTACAATTCTGAACATGTATCTGACTGCTAGAGTATAGCTGATATACAGAAATGAGTAGGGCTGACTGATAGGTCTTGGGGAAAGAAACTTCTATGCTGAGCTCTTCTCTCACAGGTAGAATAATCATATTTGCATAAGATATATAAGAGGAGAAAATATCAAATAAAATTATTTGATATAGGGAATCGACTTAGATATGTAAACTCTAAAGAATGAGGCAAAATGAGAATTACATCTTGAACCAAAAAATAGGATAGGGGTCTGTGGCTTCAAGTAGAGTGGAGATGATGAGGAAAGGGTGACTTATGACAAGACTAGATGCTCTGAAATTAGATGTTTACCATGCCAGACAGAAAACTATCTCTGCTAGAAAAGTTATTTCTGATAAAAATCCTAACTGTGATCAGGCCCTCAATTACTGTTCTTTTAGATAGTTAAGGGAGTGACAGCAATTTCTTGTGACTCTATAAGGTCTCGACTGATCTCAGTTTGAGATAATATAAAGAACAAAGTGGAACATCTCTGGGACGTTTGTTCTAAACATGGGGGGAGGGCTGTTTTGAGCACCTTGGGAGGCTTACTCTCACTGCATTCCCTGCTAAAAGAATTGTCAGGAAAACGAAGATAATGACAAGAGGAGGACTCTCTTCTTTCCCCACCTAATTGAGAGTAGCTAACACTGGCAATGCTCTCCCACCTGCCTTATGAGGCAATAGCTGATGGGGAGAATCCTAATGCTACACCACTTAAAAGAATAAAAAAATTATTTGTTTAAGAAAATTAAATGAATGAAATGCATATGACTTTAAGATTCACAAAGCAATGTCTTTGGCCCTCAAAAGTGTTTGTTACTGGTATGATCGGATTCAGTGATATTTCTGAGAAAGATTCAGTAACTACATTCCAGATGTTCATGAGAAGAGGGCACACCGCTCTTCTTCTCTTAGTTTAACATGTGAACTGACAAGGATGTTCTACTTCTCTCAATCTCATTCATCCTCAAACAGTGGAAAGCATGTCTTTAGATAATATTTGAGTAGAATACATTTTTAAAAGAATCTCAGTATTCCACTTTTACATGTGCTTAACTTATTTTATTAAAATAATAAAAAATGTGAAAGCCTTTTCACATAGCTTTCTATCCCACAGAGAATGATAGAGTTCATGAAATGTCTGCCATATTCATTTACTGTTTATTTTTTATTTTTTGTTCTTGTGGTTACACATGGCAAAGTATTTTCCATAATGTGTTGCAAGAAACTTAATGCCTCCAGGAAGATATGTAGCTTAAGTCTTCTGAAGAAAGCAGGACAGTCATTTAAGTGGCAGAAGCTAATACATTTGCTTGAAGGAAATGCAATTTATGTCTATGTGTGAAAACTGCAGTGCTAAAAAAACAGAAATATTTCCATTTCTTGCTATAACTTCTTTCTGGTTTTCATAATGGCAGTGGAAGGACAATAAACAGATTGCCAGAGAGTGTATAAACAAATTCTTCTGACAAATAATATGAAGTATGAACAATTAATTCAACAATAATCTTTAAGTACTACTGTGCGTATAAAAGTGTATGTTTTGGGAACTTAAATTCTCTTTCACCAATGCCATTTATTTGTTAAAGCAATGTAAGTAAAATCTTTGAATCTACCTAATACAATCAAGAACCTAGTGCCTTATTTTTGGTTTTGGGTAGTCAAGGATTTTTATTCTTTAAAAGGATGGATATCCAAGGGCAAAATAGCAAAGGGAAGTAACAGCAGAAAACTTATCTTCTAAGACTTATTTGGCAATTTTATAAATTCATTCTATCCTATCAAAATCTGTTGAATAAGTTGAAGTTTTTCACAAAATGTTTATTGTGAATATGGATTTCTGAAACCTAGATTTCCCAAATTTGGAAAAATCAATCAGGATCTCTTTTTTTCATCATATTTTGGAACAAGCCAACTTACTTAGGAGTTTTTCAATTCAGTTGTAGCATTCAGCCTTGTTCTTGTGGCTACTGAGTAAGATGTAATTCTGATAAAATAGTAACCTCTTTGGTTGACAATGTTAAACAGACTGATCTATGGATAAAGCAGGCTTTTCTTTCTTCTTTGGATCTCTTTGTTCTTTCCTCTAGAAATTGTTTAAGCACATAGACTTCCAGATATAGTACTATTGTTCTTTGTTTAAGGTTAAATAGTCTTTTATCTTGTTGTATATCTTAGACTCACTGAAGCATGGAGCACTCTGTCATAACTACCTTTTCTTATTTTTCTTCTATATTTTCTTCAGTGACAGATACAATGAAACTGCAATAATCAGATTTGAAATTTGACATTTTTGTTGTGTTAAGTTCTCTATCACTTAAAACAGCATGTCTTCTGCCCTCTTTGAATTTAGTTCTAGCACAGGTACTGGTACAAAAAAAAAATCATTCTTGGTAGTCTTATAGTGGAGTCACTATTATTTCATCATTTTCATATTATGTTATTTTTTATGGTATCTTGCTTAGTTGTAATCATATTTGTATCTGTTTTTCCCATTAGATTAAGTTCATTAGAGAAAGGTAATATTTGATCTTTACATCAATGTTTTCAATATTCTGCCAGTTAATTTTGTATATATCATGTCACACGTCAAAAGCAGTCTATGATTTAGAACTATTATGTACTTTTACAAACAGGAACATTAAGCCTTCAAGATATTACAAATACTCTTAAAAGATACACAACTATTAATTGCAAAAAATGATAGCTATGCAAACAAGTTCACAAAATAAACAATTACAAAATACACATTCTATAGCATCTTGCTAATGTTGGGATTTAAAAGGGAGATTACATGTTCTGTATGATGTATGAGACTTTAGTTCACCTATAATTCTACCTTGTGGATTGTAACTGAATTTTACCTTTCAGATACATACCTGGAAAAAATTTATTTTCAACAACCATCAGCATCAACAACCACCTGATACCATCCAAGCATAAAAAGTGTCATGTAAATAAGCAGCATTTTCAATTTTATATGATAATGACTGGCAATGGAGCTGTGATAGGTGTGAACTAGTTTTTCTTTTTTTATAGCTTTCCCCCCCTTGGTAGGTTGCAATCTTTCTATCAGATTAGTTTTTTAATTGAATATATATTCTTAATTGTGATATTATCTGACTTGATCTTCTCTAGAAAACAATTGCTATTTGTATTGTTGGGAAACAGGTAAAAATTCCAAATGGTTCTCATTTTTCAGATGAGACTGAGGCTTAAAAAATTGTCCTCATATTCAATGCCCAAATTAAATGTCATGATGTTCTTAGTGGGCAACATCAGAAATAAAAAGGGGGCATATCAGGTTGTGAGTACTCACACACATACTTAAGAACCTGGGACAAGACCCAACTTCAGACATGCAGAAAGAAATTTTAAAAAAAGTTTAATTTTACAATGAAGTTAGGAGAGAAGAATGAGGGAGAGAGAGAAAGTGAAGGAGAGATGGCAGACAGACACATAAAGAAAAAAAGATTGACAGGCCTACATATGACTAGATGCCATCTGTCCTACTAGTTGAGAAGTTGTGACCCCAATTTGGGCAGTGTTATTTGTTGGTAAGGGTGACCCCCCTCTCTGGATAACCTAAGTACCATGGATACAAGTCAGAACTGAAAAGGCAAAAGTCAAGACCATTTGCCCACTTACCTATTTGACTTGGCTGCTCAGCAACACCCAAGTTCTCAGTAACAACTCCACTTAAGAAGTCTGGTTCAAGGTGTGCTGGGAGTTGTAGTACAAGACACAAGAGTTCAGCATGGAGATGGGCTGGAATTTATTCAGGACATCATTCACTGACACATCACTTGCTCCTCACTGTTCTGCTATTTTGAGAGACTTCCTTATTATCATTTATCAAGTTGAACCACAGTTTCCCAAATCCTTCATACTGTACATTTTTAATGCCTTTTCAGTGCCATTTTATGTAAATGCATAACTAATATTGTGTGAAATTTATTATTGTTTCTCCAACTACCAACTACGATTTATGATGTTATGTGCGCTTTTTGCTACTACTGTAGAAATACAATACGAAATAGAGAAGTACACAGCACAGAGTTAATAGTAGGTAAATAACTGTTGCTAAGAAACAAAACAAAAATCAAACAAAACACAAAAAAACACAAGATAATGTGAGCTAAGAATGATCTTAATCTTTCTCATCAAGCACAAGAAGATAGAGATGAAAGTTCACAGGTGATAAGGTGGAGGGAAAAACTCAGTGGATGCAATAATGTATTTATATATATATAAATATATATAATGTATTTATATATAAATATATACACACAGAAATATGTAGACAACAAAATGACTAATAAAAATATATTAAAAATTCTCTTTGAATTTGTAACATTATATGAGAAAATTAAAATTTGTGTATTTTAGTTTGGGATTTGAAACAATAGAATTTTTTTTATTTGTAGCTACAGAGTTTTCCTTAAATTGGATTGGGTTATCAAGATTAAGCAAGACTAATCTGCTAAAAGAGCACTTTTTTGGTAAAAATTGTATGCAAATTGGGTTTCTGCCTGTAAATCAAAATCACTTATTTATAAGAGTTGAAATCTTTAGGGGACAATAAGTTATCATTATAAGGTTTACATTTCAGTACTTTTCAGAATATATTTCATTTCTTTTAAAGTTTCCTAAAATTCACATTTTTGCTCTTTAATTAGCTGGGAGTAGTAACTCCCAGCTGTGTGTCTACATAAACCTCTTTGATATGTCTCACCCTCTTTCAGTTTGAAAATTGACCTTTTCGGGGAAAATTTTCTTGACTCATTTTGCTACAAATTAGAAGAACTTAAGGAATGAGAGATCAGGAACTGAATTTCAATTAGAATGGCTTTTAAAAGTACAAGTCAATTAGCCAAGAAGGCTGCAGAGGTGAAATCATTTTATTTGTGATCCTGCCCAGCAGGAATTCTAATGGATATATCTGGTTAAGTTGGTTGCTTTATTTCTCCAGCAACATATACCCAGGTGGCTGGGACTCAGAACTAACTTATAGCTAGATATTGTGCAGCAAATCTGAAAATATCTGCATATATCAGAGTTAGAGTATATTGTAGGTGAAATATATTAGCAATTGATGCTAATAGAATACAAGTGGCTTCATAAACTTCAGTTTGATGCACTCTATTTGCAAAGTATCTGCCACATGAGCTGCTTTGACTTCAACTAGATCTATTTTATTTTAAATTTATTGTTGGGCAATGTTTAAAAAAATGAAATTTATTAGGATAAAATTAGAGTTTGCAAGGGTCCTGAGTGAAGGTGGACAAGATTATTAACAAATAAACAATAAATTTAAAAATAAATAATATTTTCAGACAAAGCCACTTTCAGAGGAAAAGTGGGGGTTGGGGAGGTCTTCTCATGCAGATTACCTAGTGGTAACCATGCAGTTCATTATTGATTGGTTTAGAATTCTACTTGGGGAGAGTATGAAATTTTAATTTGGTTAGGTATTAAGTCTTGGTTTGACTCCTGCATGAACAACTCAATTTTGGTTCTTTTGTTTCAAAATAGAAATAAGAGTCATGGTAGAATTTTTTAGTAAGTGATTTTATCATGTGGTACTAAGATTATCATGTGGATACATGATAGTTCCTAAATTAGAGTATATATCTAGAGATTACATATGTACTACCAAGCTTGGCATAAAACTTTTTATCAGAATAACGGGAGCACCATATTAAAAATTGTAATTTTAGAATGAGCACGATGCATTGAGTGCTTCATGGGGGGACTGGCATAAACCTACATATTTCTCCAAGTGCTTGAAGCATCATAGACATGCCTGTGAGACAGAATTACTGTTAAAAAGAGCCTTTTCATGGGATCAAATTCAAAGAATATTAGAGAAAAATCATTCATGTCAAGTAGTGAAGTAATGAAGACTTCAGTCAAGGGACTTCTACTAAGGGTCAACCTTATTAGAGAGGAGTTTGGAGTCAACGCTGAATGAAAGGAAAAGTGGAGTTTTATTGTTGAGGAAAATGTTAGAGACTATTGAATGGAAAATTACTTTGTTCTACTTCTGGTGGGAGCAGGATTATCCTCCTTTCTTTAGTCCCTACCTTGACACCCCCCTGGCACCAGCTTGGGTGGCCATCAGCTTCTATCCTCTCCCAGTTCTCTGGGCCCTGTGCTGAATCTTGCTTTGGTTTCTCACTGGAGATTCCTTGGATTATTTATTCTCCTGACAGTTCTTTTCTTGCAACTTGTCTATTTGGCAGAATTGGCAACCATGAAGAAATGGATCACTTCAGAGTTTGACAGAGATTCCATATTTTGAAATCCTTCTCTCCCATACTCTTCTCTATCCTCTTCAACCTCAGGTTGATTAAAAATCTTGGAGCAAAGTAGAATTTGATTACTTTGTTTTTATGTTTGTAGGTGGCACAAGCCTTAGATCAGGCAACATGGATTTTCCCCTGGCAGTTTGGAGTTCCTGAATACACCTTGGCTTTGTCCAGTATCAGTTTTCATTTCCTGTGGTTTTGTTTAGCCGGTAGGAGAAGCAAGTCACTGATAGTAAAAATGCAATCTTTCTTGGTGGGGAGAGGAGTTCCAGTTTTAAGTAGTCCAAACCTAAAGAATGCTGATATTATCTATACACAAAAGTAAGCAATGCAAATTTTTATCTCTTCCTTTTATAAACACTGCATGTGGAGATGCAAAGTTTGGATACCATAGTTAAATCTATACACAACACCCTGATCATCCAAGGGGGTTACAAAACTGACTTTAAGATTTTACTTAGTTGTTTCAGATTTCAAATCTGTACAGATGGATTTGCTCTCTTATTAATCAGAGGAGGGAGGGGTCGCTTTCCAGAACATTTTGTAGTATGTTCAAAGAAGAGGAACTACTTGTTAAACAAGCTGAACAAGACTTTTGCTGAAGGCAGATCAAGGTGATCAGATATTTTCTAAGAGATAGTGAGGAATGGGGGGATTTGGTCAGATTTTGGTCAGACTGTGTTCAGTCAAATATCTAAGGTAAAGAATTCTCTCCAACCTGGGTTAGCAGGATTCATGCTTTTGTAAACCAGGTATGGGACCAAATGATAAAAGGGTTTCAGAGGAACAAATATAAATAAATTTTGGTTATGACAAAATCTTTGTGAAAAACAAGGTTATAATTTATACAAAGTCAACAAAATACCATTTAAGTAAACTTAAGGAACTTCGTTGTGTAATAGCATAACTACTATAGAAAGAAGTGGCTCCAGGTTCTCTGCCTCACCCAAGGAAGGTTGGAGCTGAGTACCAAGGAAAAACTAGAAGAGATGGGAAGAACTCGGGAGAGGAAGTTAGAAGGAAACCTGGAGGAGGCACATGGAACAGAGAGCCATACTAAGAAGCAGTCACAATTGCTTCTTGGTCTTGGACTTTAAAAGGGATTTAGGGGACACAAAAGGAGATATATGAGAGAGACTTGGGTGAGCAACCTTCAGAGAGGCAGACAATGGCAACTTTTATCTTGACTTGTATTTTGATATTCTTCCAGACTTGCAAGGCCCCTTTTTTCCTCTTTCCTCTTGTTTCCCACCATAAAGGTGTCTTAGACTTATGGCAAGCTTTCATGGTAATTGAAACAATTACCATGTGATAATTTAGGGTTAGTTTTAGTAATCTAGGAGGTTGGAGCACAGGCCAAAAGAGCCCCAGTGAAAGACAAAGTGAAAGTTGCTGAGATGATTAACAGACTTTATTCTGTTTTAGAGTTGAAGGACTCTTCCTCTGATTTTGTGCCAGTGACCAGAAAATTCTGGCTAATGAGGTGTTGGATTGGTTCATTTGTTCATATATGACCTGCTTCCTACTAAACACTGTATTAGATATAGGGGATTTTAAGAGGAATAATGTGCTTTCGTTTTTATAAAACATCATTTCTTATTCAATGATGTAGACGTGCTTACAAAACATGAAACTAAACAAAAATCTGAAGTGACTGGTAGGAAAATATGTTTTAGGAAAGCAACACAACACAGATCTGGAAAGAGATAGAAATATTCTCATGTCAACTGTATGAGTTTCTCAAAGCTATTCAATCCCCTTTGCTTCAGTTTTCTATCTATGATGTAGACAGGAGCTTGCTTTACAGAAAAGACTAGTTTGAGTACTAACTAGATAATATTTTCAAAGTACATGGCATATAGTAAGCACAAAACATTTGCTAAAGAAATAAAACAGGAATCAATAAAGATAGGAAATGTTATTAGAAAAGCAGTAAAACATCAAATATTTACATTTATGGATACCAGGCATTATATAGAATTCCTAACTGTCACAGTCATGTGAGTCGGCAGGTTTACAATCTCCACAAATGCAAACTTTTCAACTGATATACTATTTATATTTGAGAAAGAATAATTCTTTATAGTGGGGAGCTAGTCCTTGCATTGCTGGGATTTAACAGTATCTCCCTACATGCCAAGAGCAGCCCTCCCTCTGGTTATGAAAACAAAAATTGTCTCTAGACATTGACAAATATCCCCTGTGATGCATAATCACCCCCAATTGAGAATCAGGAAAATGAGGTTGAGAGAGGTTAAGCAATTTTTCCAATGTCACACAGTGAGTGATGATGGGACAGCAATGGGAAATTAGTTTGTATGACCCCTGTAAAGACACAGCCATAACTAATAATGTCCTGTAAAGACAAGGACATAATGAGAGTTAATAAAGTTTCTAGTTCCAGGTTGTAAAATCCAAACTATAGAGATTGACATGCTTATTCACTAATCAGCTATGTTTGGTATATATCATGGCAGATGGATTGAAGGGAGGAAGAACTTAAAAGAAATCATGCAATCAGTCAGATGAGGCATGATGAAGCTTTGAATTCAGGCTAGATATATCAACAACAACAAAACAAATGAAACAGATTCTTAGATTCTTTATTATTGTATTCAGTGCATGAAGGGCTCCAAATGCCTTTCTGACTTTACAGAAAGCCTCATCAAAAGATAAATATAATAAACTGCTATTTCACTCCACATTGTAGAAAAAGATGCTAAAGTTTGGACAGATTAATTACAAGCACACAATTGCAAGGGTCATACAGATGATTAGACATTCGTAGTCTCATTTTATCTCTGGGACATCCTGTTTCCTAAAACTTCCTTTTATCGAAATGTTCTCCCATTACTGACTTGGAAAGAAAGGATATTTGCAAAGCTAATCAATACCAGTTTAATGTATTTGCTTCAATCTACTTTACTTAATGACATGGCAATACCTTGAACAGCCTTTTCAAATAAGTAGGTTCAGATCCTCTCAATTGTATGTTTGATATTAATCCCTTCATTCTCCTTGAATTTCTTTCCCTATCCCTCCCTCCCTCCTTCCTTCCCTCTCTCATCATCTACTTTTCTCCCTTTTCTTTGAGTGTGATAGAATATTTTCCATGTGCCTGGAAATTTTAAGATCCCTGCATTATGAACTTATTTAATCCTTACCGCAGCCTAATGATACAACTCTTAGCCCCATTGCACAGATAAAAGAATCAGACACACACGTTAGATGATCAAAATCAAATGAGCTAACAGATGAATTAGAAAATTGTAAAACATGACATATTTGAGTGGCTATTAATCATTTTTATGATTTCATTATCAAATAAAGTGAAATCTGACAACTGCTTAACCTTAGACCCTTAAAATCTACAAATAATAATTGGAATAGAGAGCAGATGCTTACTATTTAACAAGGGATGTTCTAACAAATAACAAAAGCTCTATGGTTTCTGTTTATTTGGTTGAAAATGAATTTCTGTTCACGCTAAATCAGGTCAAACATAATTGGGATTAAGGATTAACTGGACTGGAAAAATTATTGTACATAAGTGTCATCTCTCTGGTCAATATATCTGTATTAATAGAATTAACCTGAGTGACTGAAATGCACCCACCTTGAATTTAATTTATGTTCTCTACTCAAAATACTGAAGGATAGACTTAGAAAGAAATAGGTTCTTCACAAGAGGCTAATTTTGTCAATTTACCGTATCTTCTCACAGCTATTAAGGCTAAGTTGAGAAACTGGATTAAAAGAAATATACACTGTTGTTAAAAAAAAAAACACTGAATTTCTTTTCAAAGTCTGAAATATTCACCCCCCTCTTACTATCACCAATATAATAAGCACCATGTGCAGAGAGATTTCTTTTTCACTGTATGCAAGTTGGAATGTTTGTAAAAGTGTTTCCCTCAGCAAAGAACTCCTGATGGTCAGATCTAGTTATCTTACTTCTCAATCCTTTCATTCAGTCCTCAATATCTTCCACTGGACTAGTTTCATTTTTCTACACTCCTAAAATATGTTTCTTGCCAATATTTTATTGAGATTGTTTATCTCGGTCTTTTCTCTCTTTCTTCTGGCTCTCCTTCCCTTCTTTTTTCTTCCTGCCCTTTTGTTCTGTCCTCACCTCCTCTCCACCTTGTTTTTTCTCTCTTTCTGTCTCTTTTCCTCTCCTTTTATTTTTTCCAAATTTTATTTTTTTTAGATAGTACTCAGACTCAATGCTAGATACATTTTTATAAATGTTATGACTACAAAATGCTAGATGCTTCCCTCTCTGGGCTAAGCTATATTTTGCTTTCTCTGGTTGTAATTAGAAAGATATTTTAGGTTATTAATAGACCTAATGCAGGGAAAGCTTTCCATTTCCCTTTAATGCCCCATTAAACAAATGCCAAGAAATACTGCATGCAGGTCTTTTTTCAAAGGTGAAATTTGCCAAGCTTCTAAGAAGTCCTGGTGGGCTAGCTTAGTGAAAAGAGTGGATGCAGAAAGATTTTTGCTAGTAGTCTAAAGATAAACTCCTATGGGCAAAACTTTCATCAAGGAAAAAGTAGTTGCTTTGATTCTTTTCGTTCTCCATCTTACGTAGAAATTAAGAAACAGCCACTCATAATTTTGTTTTGCTTTGTTCAATATTCAAAAAGACTATTTTTCCTACAACTTATTTATTTAGCCATAAACATAAGCTAAATAAGCATGGCTTCTAAATAAAATGGTTTTAAATAGAAGATTTGCAGATGTCGTGTAATCTCTTAATGTAGAAAAAGTCTACCTTTTTAAAAAGGGCGATCACATATTTGCAGGCTCTTACTTAAGAAAAATGTTAATTCTTTCCACAAAGAGGATTTTTTTTTAACATGACATTATGATAGAGAGGATTTTCTCAAAATGATATCCTCTCACATATTTGTCCTCCGGATACAATATCCATTGTACTAGGCAACACAAAAATGTGACAAGCAGATTTCTTAACCAAGTTACCTCTAAATTTAAATTTACATATTTAATTTCAAAATCTGCTCAATGATCATCTTTCCAATCTCAAATTATATAGTTAATATCAATTTAATCCTCCAAATGAGAAATTTAGCGTAAACTCTCTTTATACAAAGAGTGTAACAGTTCCCAAAGACATTCATTTTCTGTTATTTTTGTCACCACTTCAGTTACTTCCTCTGTGAACTACTGTTATGCACACACTGGCTTGAGTGCATTCAGTTACTAAGTTTTCCAATTTTGTCTTTCATCTTTCCTTTCACATTTCTTAACTTGGTGCTCTGTCTCTCACTCTCGCTCTTGTGTGCATGCACGTGCGCACGCGCCTTCTTTTATTATTTACTGAAGTTGTATACTCCTTTTCCTTCACTCCTGCTCACATTTATGTTTAAACACAAATCTTATTTTTGTTTTCATGATACTACTCACTCACCACTTTCTTTTAAAAAATAAAAGATTAAATTTAAAGTCCACAGAAGCTGGGTTGGGAGTCTTCCTCAGATTTTCCAAAAATTTTCCCTTCCTTTCTCTACTACAACACTACTTTGTCTTGTCATTACTCACCAATGGTTTTTTTTATAACATATTTTTACAAAAAGTTTAGGCTAGTTTTTTTTTTTTTGTTCTCATTGCACTGTACTTAACACAGAACAGTGGTCAGTAAAGGTTGAATAAACTGATGAACATGGCCTTTTTCTTTATTTATCATTTCACATTGTCATTTATTTATTTAGCAAATGAATTGTTTAATGCTGCTGTTTAATATACTGTAAGTGCCAGGTGCTAAAATTTCCAGAGATGTTATTTTCTACTGAATTCACTTTAAAATTAATGTAAAATAAACTTAATGTAAGGTTTTTCACAACTTGATTTCTACTTGTCTTTCGAAGTAATATTTCTTCTTCACTCTATGAGTACTTACGCATAGAGCTAGCAACATATCAGACTGTGTAACCAAATGTTTTATGAATGATCATAACCTTGTAATTCTTATCTTTCTCCAGTCAATATGAAATATACACGAATCAATTAATTTTATATTTATTAAGTAAATGGTTTTTACTACCTAGATAAAAAATACAGTGTTAAGTACTGTGAGTAAATGAGTTAGTATTTCAGATCTCTATAGGATCTTTTTCTCATATTTTGCAATTTTATCTATACATCATAATTCTCAATTCACCTTCTCCATGAATCTTTTTCTGATAATGCAGTCACATTTAAGTGTCCCTCTCCTTTTCTTATTACAATATTGCCAAATCTACTTACTATTTATTTCATTCTGCTTTGCATTTGTAGTCATTTTTTATATAGGTCTGTTTTCCCTCTTCTTTAAAAGACATGGAGCATATCTTATTCATTTTCTGATTGCACAGTATCAGGTTTAAGTAAACTTGAAATAAAAACTGGACATGTCCATGCAAACCAGAATTACTAAAAATAATAATTGCTAACCAAAAAGAAATGTTACCTGAGAATTCCTTTTAGAATACAATAACAAAAGGAAAATTACTATTATCTTGACTAGTTTGTTAAAGTATAATCTCTATTCAGTCTTACTTACATATGCATTCTTGGTATATGGCATCTATAAATCCTGAGTTTTTAATAAATAGCTCCTTGATGAATAAATAAACCAAGAGATTTAGCCTGTATTAGTTAACTACATGATTAAAAAGACTTGAGTTGTTTGAACTTCAGCTTTCACATAAAATAGTGTAACAACTTTAAACTCAACATTGTTTGGTGAGGCTAAAACAACCCAATTAAATTGTACTTGTGTCATAGACTGATTACTATTATTATCATTTGTTAATTTTAAATCTACATCTCAGGACTCATACCACAACTAAGGTCAATCTAATTTATATGCTCATTAATGAAACAATTTAAGTGTGCACACTGTCTTCTATAATTTCCCTTTATTTTATCTGTTCCACAAAGTCTATAGATAATTAGAAATAAACAATGCTTCATGTGCTTTACCTCTTGAATTTTTAAACTGGAATCTTTGGATTCAATTTCACATAGATGTGAAAATTTGGATTGATTCAGACTGTTGTGACTATTTCATTTTTTTCTCAATGAATGCAAAAATTCCTCTCAACACACTTTCCATATATCAAAAGAGAACAACAGGCCAAACAACCAACAACTAAACATCAACTTAACCAAACAACAATTTGCAGAAAAATGGGAGGAGTGACTGAAGGGGGGATACAGA
>PVHY01003297.1:0-110689 GCA_004024945.1 Uropsilus gracilis | reverse complement strand
TTATCCCGGGGCTTTCCCACTTCACTAACATTTGATAACTAACCTGATCTTTTGTACGCTTCACCTCCCCTGCCTTCTTCCCCCTCCTCCTCTCTCATTCCATGGTTCAGTCCCATTGGTTGTTTTCATTTTTTATTTGTTTGATTTTCCCTATATCCCTCATATAAGTGAGACCATCCTGTACTTCTCTTTTTCTTTTCTAATTATCTTTTGGATTTCTTCTGGGTCTGTTTAATATCTCCGTTTTCATTTATGTGGATCACTATTTTTTTAATCTCAAAGATCTCATTTTAAAAAAATTAATAAATAAGATTCTAGCAGAGTAACAAAAGTTCATGAGATCTTTTTGAGAAAAGGCAAAAATCTACGCAGAACATTGTGTTGGCCATTGGTGCTGTTCACCAAAGTGGTGAGTTCTCCAGGGCTCAGGGGGAGGAAAGTGTTTCATAGCTCCCAGGAGGTTGAGTGGGACCCTGTGATGAGTTCTAGCCAATAAACAGAGAGAAATTACATATGTTACATCTAGGACAGAATGTTGGGTTGTTGGTGTTAGATTCAGAGTTCTCTATTCTGGCAATTCAAGATGGCAGCTACTCAGGATTGTGGTTTTCGCAGAAGATTCTGTTTGCATGACCAAAACAAACTAATTCTGCAGTTGAATGCTTAGGAGAGGAAGGAGGAAAGAACCGGAAGCCCTCTCAGACAATCCTGCCTCTCTGAGAAGCATGCCCTTGGCCTAGCTGCACTGACCATGCAATGTAAATATGAAACAAACTTTTAAAATTAAGGCCACCAACATTGTAGAGATATTTGTTACAGCAGATGATGAAATCAGTCCTGACTGATTCTACCTGCATCAGGGAAGCAGTGCACTCAGTCTTCGAAGGAGAGAGTGTTGTGACATAATCCTCAGGTTAGGAAGTCTACAGGGAAAAGTAGAACAGGTCTGACGAGTCTGAGAAAATTTTACTTTTTAAAGCAATTTTCTATCTTCTCTAGGGAAAGTAAATTCACCTTCCAAGCAATTGTTCTCTTGTTTTAGTATTCTTTAGTTATATTAGTACACATCAAAACATTCTCAATGACTGTTAGGGGAGGAGGAGAAAAAATAACTAATCTATTTTTTTCCTCTTTAAGAAGAGGAAGTTAAGCCTTGACTTGGAAATCAAGTTATTTGTTATATGGAGTTGAGTCAGAGTTGTGACTCAGAGGTCTTCTCAATTTTCTGAATGAGAGAAGTTTAATTCTCTTTGGTGTCATTCAAATATGTCTTAGGAGTGAATGTGAGCTGACTACTCCTCCCTAAGGCAATCAAGAAACAAAAGCCCCAAGGAGAGTCTGACTCCCTGGGCTTGGAGCAGAATCACTTCCAGAAACTACCTGTGTCACTTTGTCTCCTGTTGTTTATCATTCCTGAGTCTAATTAAGGACCTCCCTTAAGTTGTGGCACTGTCTCTCTTTAGGATAGTACAAAGAAGAGAAATTCCCCACTTGAGATGCAGTGGTTGAACGGATAGCAGCACTGTTCCCTTAAATTCAGAATAATAGTGATAATAACAGAGAAGAGAAAAAAGCTCACTGCCTTTTTGCCAAAAATAGCTTCCAGGAGAGACACTGGGTGAACAGGTAAGAAGACTGGAACTAAAGAAGGAGGAGGAAATTGTTTCAATCACATGTTAATATTGGTAATGAAACAGATAATGCCACCTAGTGACTGACATGTGCCAGTGTAAGTTCTAAGCAAATACACATGCACACACACACATACACACACAGAATCACATGATGACAAGAATTGGGAGACTCTCAAAAATAAGTCGAGAAACACTTTAGGAGTAGGGTTGAATCATATCTCTATAAACCAGCAGAGAGGAATTGTAGTTAATAAAGTCATTTTTGAAGCAAACGCTGGCAATATCTGGATACACCACCTCAGTTGTTTAGCTGGGTACTTCTTTCATAAAACAATTGCTTATATTATCACTCATTCAGCAAAAGTTTTTAATCCCTTATTGTGTGCCAGGATCTTAGAGAAACACTAGAAACAGCAACAACAAGACCTATAAAGCCCCTCTTCCTGATGCAGAAAAAAAACAAACAAGAAAGCTCGTTAGTTAATTGCCTCACATTTACAAACTATGATGCATGTTATAACAGAAACAAAATCAATGCTAGAGGGAAGGGCTCATGGGAACAGTTTCAGACAGAGCCTCTCTGAGAAGAGGCTTTTGCAGCTGAGAAGTGAGAGCAGAGAAAAGGCCAATGACATCAGAGAGGCCCTGAGACACAGAACACCTTCGTGCAGAAAAACAGGTAATGACATGGAGGAATTAAGTGCAGGGACCAGGGCTTAGTGAAGGAGGCGAGAGTCACCTTTAATGCAGCAGAAATTGGAAGTCTTTTAAAGACTTAAGAGATGTAAGTAGGAAAGAGATGTAAAGAGATGTAAGTAGGAAAATAAAGTGATTTTATTTACATTTTTTAAAAGATGATCATGCCTGCTAAAGTGAACTAACATTTATTGAGCTTTTACTATGTGCCAGACTGTTCCAAGTACTTTGGGTTACCTCATTTAATCTTCACAGAAAGAGCATTTCTATTTGACAAGAAATGACCAAGGTTCCCTGAGCTGACAGAGTCCATGAGACACCTGCTTGACATAGTTCTACCCAGAGGATGCACTATGCCTCATGTATGCTCACTATAGTTATGTAGGATATGTTCCCCAAAATAGAGATATCTGCAGGAGTTCAGGTGCAACTGATGTCTACACAAACATTGAACATCGTATATAGACAAGTAGACAATGTGCCCATGCCCATTTTTCCAATGTTTATTACCAATAAAATATACTTTTTTTGTATCGTGCCATTTCGGATGTTGTCAAAAAACATATAAAAGTGCAAGTGCAGGCCGGGCACTGTGGCTCGTGCTTGTAAGCTTCAGCCTATGAAGCGGCCGGGGCTAGGGATCGCGGTTCGAGTCCCGCCTGGGGCCAATAGAGAGACCTAGTTCCAAAAAAAATAGTTGGACATGGTGGTGCGCGCCTGTAATCCCAGCTACCTGGGAAGCTGAGGCTGGGGATTGCTTGAGTCTGTGGTACCCCGGGCAACGAGAGCCTGCGGTTCCACAGGCAACAATAGCGAGACCTAGTCTCATAAAAAAATAAAAACAAACAAACAAAAAAAAGTGCAAGTGCTTGAGGGTCATTAAATTGTCTAACATTAAAAGGAGTTCTCACACAACAACCACTCTGGAACTGCCAAGTTTTTCTGTTGTTATTGTTGCTGTTTTGCTGTTTTGCTCTTTAGTTTTTTATTTTAAATTTATGTGTATATGTGTATATATATGTATATATACACACACACAGTTGTGTACTTTGCTTTGATTGTTAACTTGTTTTGACTTTTCCTCCTGGCCTTTTGCTTGTTTATCCTATATCCCCTATATTAGTGAAACCACATGGTTTCTGTCTTTTTCTTTCTGACTTGTTTATGTCACTATGATTTCTTCAAACAACCCAAATTGCCAAGACAGATGAATGGATGAAAAAGATGTGGTATATATACACAATGGAATATTACTCATCAATTAAAAATAACAAATCTGATGAATTTATGATAACATGGATGTACCTGAAGCTGTCAGTTTTAAGGAACAGATACTTGATTTGTTTTAGAGATGAAACTCAAATGCAGCCAGCATCCTTAATACAAAGGTGAAGATAAAAATCTCCCTAAGTAGTCACCACTCTCACATACTGCTGCAGTTCTGCTACTTGTGAGACTAGAACACCTTGTTATTGAATTCCCTGCCCTCACTCCACATACTATTAACACACAACACATGATGCTCCTACATACAGGTTCATCTTAAAGCCGATCCTTGAAACAGAT
Organism: Uropsilus gracilis; assembly: GCA_004024945.1. Taxonomy (NCBI): domain Eukaryota; kingdom Metazoa; phylum Chordata; class Mammalia; order Eulipotyphla; family Talpidae; genus Uropsilus; species Uropsilus gracilis. Next base: position 106,793 of record PVHY01003297.1, on the reverse strand, counting down.
ATTCATAAATGGGACAAGTTCAAAAGCCCGAAGGTAAAGTTACCCACAAACAGACTTTGGATCTACTGATCACAATGAACAGGGAGACATGATACTGTAAAATAATATATTTTTAAAATAAACACCCTAGAATCCTTACTTTATGGTATATTCATTTAGGAAGACCTTCAACTACCAAAGACCCTTGATAGACTGATTTGATAGTCAAGGTGCCACCTCAAGCTGATTCTTCTATTTCTTGGAATTTGACACCAAAAGGTAAAGTTTTCAAGTCCTAGCTCCAGCTAGTCACGTGTAGGAGAATGAAAGCAAAACATTGGTTTACCGTGCTGCATGCGTTTAAACTTGGCACAAGTCAGCTTATGTTCTATTTTCTCAACCTAGTTTGTAAAACAAACCCTCTACTTGACCCAGAGTATAATATTTATAGCTAACACTGCCAACAACTGGAAATTGAAGGATTTCAGACTTAAACAAGCTATCATTTTGTTGTTTTTTTTTTTACTCTACTGTTTGTTTATATTGACTGTCTTTCCTCAGAGTGGGCCCCATATTAGATGTTTTATTCTTATTGTCTTTATTATACACAACAATCCCTATAAATCATATTTTATAAATGAGGAAAATTAGGTTTAGAGAGATTCAGGAAACCACCCAAGGTAATGTTACTAGTTAGCATCTTGGCCAACATTCAAGGACAGAGGTCTGTGTATTTTAAAAGCTTAGTCTTGTTCCTATTCACTCCACTCCCTAACCCTCCCCAGAAACTGAAGTCATACGATTTGGAGCATCATGGGACACTTTTGATCTCTTACAAACAATTTTCATTTGGAAATGGTGACTATTAGTGTCACTTTCAATAACATCAGTGAAGTCAATCATGAAATCACAGATATAGAAGGGTCTGCAAGCTAAAATATAACATGGTGAACACCATTATATGCAATGAGAGGTGGGTAAGATGGTGACTACAAATTAGTGCCAACCAGACTAGAGACACCCTAATGAATATGGTCTTCCAAAATGAACATATACTAACATCTGAGTTTTAGAGCTTTATTTTTAAAAATTGCCACTATACTATATCATTATAGCTTGCATATTCATTGTAATCAATAATGCAAGCACCAATTAAGAACAACCCTACATTAGTAATTATATTACTACCAGGATAAAGCATTCTTTATTTGAATATTTTTCCTATATTTAGTCTTTATATTTTTTTAACAAACAGCATTATCTTTCAGTGTCAACCTGCATATTACATATATCCCCCTGAACCTGTAGTTTTTCACAAAGTAACATATTTAGTGCTTGATCATGGGGACATTGATATTTAAGTCATTACTTGATATATTTTCTGTTTTAAATAAATGCCAACATTTTCCCTTTTAAAAATAGTCATTTGCTTTTAATTAATCACTAATCCATTTGTAATTCTGAAAAAAAAAAGGAATTTTCTAAACACAGAACTTACTGAATGCTTGTCATCAAATCTGAAAATCATGGTCTTAGGATGCAAGCAAACATTTACCACCCCTTGGGTTTTCCTTAGGTTGTATGAGCGAAGAAATTAACATCAGGCAGACAAGGAAGAGAAAGGAACAAATTCAATTACATTCATATGGATATTTAACAGGAGTGCAAATTCCAAAATAAAGAGAAAAAATATGAATTTATATCCTGAGCTAAGGATAGAATAGGGACCTGGGACATCAAGGAGAGAGAAGGGGGCCTCATATGACAAGAAGGGGATGACTTCAATTGACAAAACCTGACCCCAGATGTCTGTCCTGTCCTGTCCTAAGCTAGGTTTCTCCAATGAACATGTTATTTCTGGAGCTGTCTCTCCATCCAGTAATCCACAGGGTTTGACTGACTGTATTCTGCATACCAAAGTGACATGTATTGGAAAAAATCTCCTCTGGACATCTTGAAAAAGTCTGAAAATTTCCAGGGAGGCTAATACTACAATTGTTTCACATAGTCCCACTGATCAGTTAAAAAACTACTAAGTATAGTGGCTGGACCAGTTTGCATTCCCACCAGCAGTGTCAAAGTGTTCCTCTCTCTCCATATCCACACTAAAATTTATTGTTGCACTTTTTTTTTTAATTTCCGCCAGCTTCTCTTATTTTTTTATTTTATTTTATTATTATAAAATTTATTCTGGTTGACAATTTAGTCCATAGACATATACATGAAAATTCCATAAAAGTGATGAGTATGTGGGGGTTAGGAGGGGTGGAGATGGGAGGGAGTGCTCAGGGAGGGAAGGTGGTAGGTGGTCCCCAGGGAATACAAAGATGTGAAACACATATATAAAAAAATAAATAAATTAAGAAAAAAAAGGAATCAGTACAATTTCTATGCTGGGGAGAAGCATCTCTCCTGCCTGCCTGGCACTATGCAGATGGCGCTCTTTTCCTTTCTCCATTCCCTAATAACCCTGTCCTTTTTTTTTTCTCTTTTTTTTTTAATTTAATTTAAATTTTTTTAATTTGCATATATATGCATATTTATATTTATATTACATTAGTCCATTATTGTGTACCCCGGGGCTTTCCCACTTCACTAACATTTGTTAACCATCCTGATCTTTTGTGCTCTTCACCTCCCCTGCCTTCTTCCCCCTCCTCTTCTCTTGCTCCATGGTTCAGTCCCATTGGTTGTTTTCATTCTTTCTTATTCGTTTGTTTGTTTTTCCCTATAGCCATCATATAAGTGAGACCATCCTGTACTTCTCTTTTTCTTTTTGACTTATTTCTGCTAATACGAGTCTTTCTAGTTCCATCCAGGTTGCTGCGAATGACATGTGTTTGTCCTCCTTGATTGATGTGTAGTATTCCATCATGTATATGTACTACATTTTTTTAGCCAATCATCTGTTTTGATGTTGCCTCTTTTTTTTTTAAATCTGGGCTATTCTTAGTGGTATAAGATGGTATCTGAGTGTGGTTTTGATGTGCACTAATTATTAGTGATGCTGAGCATTTTTTCATATACCTATTGACCTTTTGTATTTCTTTTTTGGAGCATTGTCTTTTTAGCTCTTCTTCCCATTTTTGAGAGGGCTTTTTGCTTTGTTTTTGTTAAGTTGTGTGGATTTTTTGTGAATCTTTGTTATCAGACCCTTATCAGTTGTATGGATAGCAAAAATTTTCCCATTCATTTGGGTTTCTTTTCTTTTGGTTATTGTCTCTTTTGCTGTACAGGAGCTTTTTAGCTTGATGTAGACCCAACTGTTTGTTTTTTTTTTTTTTTTTTTTTTTTTTTTTTTTTTTTTTTTTTTTTTTTTTTTTTTTTTTTTTTTTTTTTTTTTTTTTTTTTTTTTTTTTTTAATATCTGTATCTGTATCTTGAAAGGGGTTTCTCTAGTGTAAGTCTTGGAGTGCTTTCCCCATTATTTTCCTCAATATATTTTATGATTTCAGCTCTTACATTCAAATCTTTTATTCATTTTGAGCTGGTTTTTGTACATGGTATGAGGGAGTAGTCTAGATTCATTTTTTTGTATGTAGTAGTCCAGTTTTACCAGCACCATTTATTGAAGAGACTATTCTTGTTCCAATGTATGCTTTGCCCCTTTGTCAAATCTTAGTTGCCCGTACATGTGTGGCATCATTTCTAGGCATTCAATTCTATTCCATTGTCTATGTGTCTGTTTTTGTTCCAGTGTCATGCAGCTTTAATTATTATGGCTTTGTAATATAATTTCAAGTCTCGACTATAATACCTCCATTCTCTCTTCTTTTGGTCATGAGAGTTTTGGATATTTGAGGTCTTTTATTATTCTATATGAATTTCAGTAATTTTTGTTCTAGCTCCTTAAAGAATGTCATTGGAATTTTTATTGGAATTGCATTGAATTTGTAGATTGCTTTTGGTAGGATGGCCATTTTGATTATGTTGACTCTTCTGATCCATGAGCAGGGGATGTCTTTCCATTTCTTTATGTCTTCTTTTATTTCTTTTAGCAATGTTTTATAATTTATCCCAGATATTTAATTTTCATTACTACAGTAATAAATGGGATGGATTTTTAAATTTTTCTTCTAACTGATTTTGACAATACAAAAAGGCTGCTGCTTTTTTGTGTGTTGATTTTGTAACCAGCTACCTTACTGAACTGGTTTATTGCTTCAACCTGCTTTTCTGTGGATTTTTTGGGGTTCTCTACATATGGAAAGCTTGGTGGAGAACCCTCAACTGAAACTACTGAAAATGGAACTGCCATTTGATCCATCAATTCCACTATTGGAATCTACCCAAAGGACACAAAAATACTAATCGAAAAGACACCTGTACTTAGATGTTTGTTGCAGCACTATTTACAATTGCCAGGATATGGGAACAACCAAAATAACCCAAAACTGACAGATGGTTGGAAAAGTTGTGGTATAGTTGCACAATGGAATATTATTCCACAGTCAAAAAAGATACATATGATGTATTTGTGATAACATGATGAACCTAGAAGTAATCATGCTAGCAGAAATAGGTCAGAGGAAAAAAAGACAGAAAACAGATGGGCTCACCTATAAGGAAAACAAAGAAAAGGCCAAGAAAAATTCAAAATAAACTATCAATGGAACTGGGCCAAGCAGCTAGGGAGGAGGAGGGGGAGGGAGAAATCAGGGAAGGGACAAGCACAAAAGATCAAAACGACAATTCACAGGTGATATGGTTGGGAAAGAACCCCAGGGAATACGTTGATGTAAATAAATATATAAACACATATATATATACATACACATAAATATGTAAACAATAAAGTGATTAATAAAAAACTACTCACTATAGGAATAAATAGCTAAAACCAAATTCTTAGGTTTTTAAGTTTTTGAGTTCAAAGTATATGTTTATAAATAGATAATATAATATTAAGCATTGTCTTACACTTAGAGTGATATCTAAATTTCATAGAATAAATAGGGATATATGGTAATACATGTACAACTATGTAAATATGAAGTCGTTTTTAACTTTTAAAACATAGTCCCTTGAAACTCTCTAAAATTAAGGAATTTGTTCAAATATGTGAAGGTATGCTATTTTTCTCTTGTAAATTGTATTCAGATATAACATTCATAAAGAGAAGCACATAGGCAATAAGCATTCAATGAATTTTCATAAAACAAAAAATTATGGTAACTAGCACCCAAATCATGAAACAGAACATGACTGGACCCCTTACCCCAAGAAATTCCTCCTGCTGCCTCTCAGTTACAAGTGCCAAGAACAACCACCAGGTTGGTCCAACCTTAAAGACCAGTTTTGCCTCTTTTTAAATCTTATAATTGGGATGATACAGTAAATATTTTTCAACATTAGTTTCTGAAAATCATCTCTGTTGTTGCAGAGAGTTGCAGTTTTCTCATTCTCATTACTGGATAGAAATTTGTTGTAGACAATTTGCTATGTTCATTTCTATACTACAGTGTTGTGTGAAACATGCATACACTAAAATCTTGCTTATCTGAAATTCAAACTGAGTCTTTTGTATTTTAACTGGCAACCATAATCCTTGCCAACACTTAAAATAGTGATAGTAGTTCCTACCTTAAAAAAAATGATATCAACTAATTTAAACTACTTGCTGCCCTTATGGAAGTTATATCTACAAAATAAAAGTGATGTTAAACAGTTCTTCAGTTCATCAGGATGATAGAGACAATTTCCCCTCCTCCAGAAAAACAAAGGGAGTCCATTTAACATAAAGAAGAACATCTTTCAGATATCTACATTTACTAAATCAGCAAGAACATGAGCAAGTCTTCACTTTATTTTTAATGTGTGAAAACCCTCAGTTGTGTGCATTTCAAACACAAAAGTTGTAGCTATAATATTTGACTTTTTATGAAGTCTTTTTATTCCTCAAAGAATATTACAAATTATAAATTAATAATTAAGTTCTGGAGCAAACCATTACCCTCACCTCAGGAAGGAAAGGAATTACTTTACTTTAAAATTGAATCTCCAAGTCAACATATGAAGAACAACTTTAGACCTGAAATCAAAGATCTTGTCTTCATGTAAATAAACTTACATCATAGAGAAGCTTTAATATTCCACCTAACATAAACTATTCTTCTTTTCCTTCTAAAAATGGTAAGAATGTCTGAGGTCAAGAAATGCTGAATTTCCAACAAAGAGCTTTTCCTCATTCTTAGATATAAGCTTTAAAAGCATGACTTCGCATTCTGTAAAGTTCAAACTTGTTTTTTTTCAATCTAAAAATGGTTACTCCTCAAGCACACAATGTTCATACAAGTAATAGCCACAGAAAACCAGAAAAACACAAATTCAGGGAAATCTACTTCGGTTCAAAAGAAATTCTAAGATTAAATTCAAATGATAACTTGCTGAGAACATTTTAAAAAAGAATTAATCTACTATCTTGCAGTGTGATGGTCAAATGAATACTGAAAATTACTGAACTAGAATAAAAAACCTGATCTAAATTCCCTCTTGACTTTTCCAGTCATGAAAAAAGTCTTGGCATGGAGAAACGGTTGACCTAAAATGATTATTGTTCAAGCCAGATCCTGACTGAAAGTGAGTCTCTAACATTCTATGGGAACAGCTGGGATATTTCTTGGGCAAGCAGTCCATTTAATTCCATGTTTGTCTTCAAATATTAATCAATGATTTATGAAACTTTCCTTGGCAACTAACATTAAAGAAATAAGAAGTGTGTGTTTTCCAGAGCAATTTTCACTCTGAATTGTTCTTTTACTTCCTCCAGGAATTACTACATCAGATTGCTTATTCTAAAGACCCTGATCACTTTTTTGAGCATCTTTTTGTATCAAATGAAAGAAAATGTCCATTTAGAGTGTAAAAATACTATGATAAATATGCTTTGTTGCTATATACTAAATAAAAATATAACAAATCAGAAGCACAAAAAGTTAAACAAAATATATTATGCAAATTGGTAAGCCAAAGATAGAATACTAAGAGCAGAGTATCTTAATGGTTAAAGAAGGAGTAACGTTGCATTATAACATTACATCAATGTGTGCATCACTGAAATGTAATGCATCTCATACGAGGGTAAGCTCACTTCTAAAAGTTTACCATAAAACAGTCCTCTTTTTCCCAATTTTCCCATCCCCACTTCCTTTCTGTTAACCATTAATTAGTGATATAACCCAAATGTTAATTTTTGTTTACAAAAGCTCATCTTTTCATACATTTTCTCTATATAGCACATAAAAGAGAACTTACACTCCTTTGACTTTATCTAACTTAATTCTTACATTATAAGAGTCTCAAGGTCCATCCACGTCACAAATGACAAGATTTCACCTTTTTTATATAACTAAGTAGAATTCCAGTATGTGTATATACCAAATCTATATCCATTCATCAGTTAACGGGCATTTAGGTGGTTGGCAGCTGTGATGATGCAATAATCATGGGATGCATAAATCAAATTAGTGTTTTTGTTATTTCAGGGTTGAAAGCAAACAAACAAGAGGACACGTAAAATTTAAAACTAACTGTCAGCTGAGCTGAAGCATAGAGCAAAGGAGGGGGAGGGAGTAAAATCGGAGAAAGAATGGGCACAAGAGATTAAGATGATGGTTTGCAGATAACAAGGTAGCAGGGGAAACTCAGGGTATACAATGTTATAATATATATATGTGCCTATATATATTTAAAACAACTTTGTTATATTAAACTATATATATTAAACTATATATATTAAATTATATATATTAAAAACAACTTTAAAAATATCTTTTTTTCTTTTTTTTTCTTTTTCTTTTTTTGAGACTAGGTCTCACTAATTTTGCCCGTGGAACCACAGGCTTATGTTACCCAGGGTACCAAAGAATTCAAGCAATCCACAGACTCAGTTTCCTAGGTAGTTGGGATTACAGGCATGAGCCACCACACCCAGCTATTTAGGAGGGGGAGGGATGACGAGGACGACTAAGTCTCACTATATTGCCCCTGCTGGGACTCGAACCATGATCCCCAGCCCCCACCGCGGCTTTGTAGGCTGTCGCTTACAGGCACATGCCACCATGCCAGACCTTAAAAAAATCTTTCCACCTGCTTCTGACAAAGTCTTATCAATCCTCATAGGGACTGTATGCAAGCATGAATGTGTATTCACATGTTTTTGGCTGGTTAACTTGATTCTTTGTTTTCCACTGGAATTTTTCCCCATAATAAGACCAATTACTTAGACTAGTTTTTCAAAGGTTAGGTTTTTCTCTAGAAAAAATCTCCCATAAATATTCTTCATGATAAAGAACTAAAATAGTAAATAACAAATGTTGTTTTTAATATATCTTATTTTTAATATATCTTACAGAATTCTGAAAACATCCAAATATTCAGCATGTTTGTACATATGAAAACCCTCTAGCTAATGAAAAAATTTAAAAAACAAAGTTAAGTCTTTAATGAAGTATATTATTGAAAGTATTAGTGTAAATGGTTTAACACACTGCACAATTCATTGCCAAATCCAAGACAAAAGTTCATTTCTGATACTTTCAGTGTGAACATTCTCATTTGATTTTTGCACAAAACCACATGATTACAGGATTTCTACATCTCTGGAAAATGCTAGCTCATCTTTATTAATCTTTTTCCCTCCGTGTAGCAGATTAGCACTGTTTTAAACTTCCCTTTTGATTGTTAAAATCTTTATTAAAGGTTTTAAGCCTAAACTATTAACTCTGACTTTAAAACATCAATCTAATTATGAGAAGCAGAAGTGTACTTTGCTTAACATTATGTTTTATGCATGGACACATATGAAATATATATATATATAAAATATTAACAATCTCAAATAGACACAAGTGATACCCACCACTGTTGGTCAATTTATATCCTAAGGTTTAGTGCATCTTGAACTGTATTCCCTCCACCCAATGAAAAAGTGAAAAAAGTAAAGTCATGTCTTTAATGAAGTATATTACCAGTAAAAATACAACTCCAAATGGTTTAACAGACTGCATAATCCATTGCCAAATTCAAGATAAAAACTCATTTTCTGAGAATTTCAAATATCCTCATTTGATATTTGAACAAAACCACATGATTACAATAAAAACAAAAATATTGGTGTTCTATTTCTTTTTTATTTTATTAGAATAATAATGGCTCATCTATTCCAAATTACCTCTAACATTAATTTGCTCTCCCTCTATACAATGTGTGAATATCATCTTATTAATTACATAAAGTATGAATATCATCTTATTAATCATATTAAATTAGGGGGGTGGCTAAGGAATTTGAGTAGGAAACATTTTGTCCCATGAAAAGGACAATAATTAATTGATATCAATGTGTTGATATGAATAAACTCCTTCCTGAACTCTGAATAAAATGGTGTGAATATTTCATAAATAATCATCTTATTAAATGGATCAATCTAATGATGATTCCTTGTTAATATTGCAAAAAATTGTCCAAAGACTAAAAATTCATTTCCTTGCTTAATATCTTCCTTACTCTGTTTCCTTAACTTCTGCACACACCTTCCTGTAAAAATTGTTCTCCAGTTGTCAGGAAAGTTCCACTTTTCTCCAATGCATGAGAAGATAAAAAAACTTTTCATTTTAATTTAATCAAAATTTATATTGTACTTCACAATTTATAAAATATTGCTTATATGAGTTTATCCCATTTAAAATATGTGTTTTTGAAGGTCAAAAAGAATTGACATGGGTGATATAGTTGTGGGAGAACAATGGAAACTACAATAACATAAGAAAAAAGTCTAAGTGATAAAAAAAATTAAAAAGAACAGTTGAATATTGGAGTCTTACACAATCTTTAGAGGAAGATATTATTATTCCTGCTTTACTAATAAAGCTGAAACTCAGAAAGTTTAAAAAACTGGAACAAAATCATTTAGTAAGTGAACACCCAGTACTACAGGCTAAGATCTTCTGGCTCCAGTTTTATTTTCCCCACTATGTGTTAAAAGGCCTTAAAGGGATGTTGAACAATCTATCAAGTTCAAATAATTCTTATACCCACTGACCTACTGATATGGTCTAAAGATAAAAGCCCAGAAGGCACTGAATTACCTTTATTTAAGTTTTGTGAAATAAATTATGAACACAAGAAAAAGAGAAGCACAAGAAATATGAATGGTCTCATATATTCCTGATTTGGCTAGGATCCTTACTCCCCCCATGATGAGCAGAATCACTGCTTGACTTTCCAGAACACCTGGATGTTTTATCTGATGTGAAACATAGTTCTTCACAAAATAAAAGTCAGCAGATCTAGTTCATGATCTAGATCAATGCACTGTGAATCTCATTCCAAAAAATTCTTAAAGACCTCACCCCATACATCACTGGTCCAATCAACATCAATGACTGCAGAGCACTGATCACCTGGATGACAGATGTGTTTTTGTGAGTTGCCTCCCAAGAATTAGGATTCACAAGTAGCAATAGGCACATAAATACAGGTGCTCAAGAACTGAGTATAATTGAGCTGAGTCAATCCAAGCTTCTTCCTCAAACCTCTTCCAAACTCTCAGCCTCTTTCCTATCACATCTCAGGCACTGGAAATCCAAGATTGCAGAAGAGCTGTGAGAGCCCAAGGGTTTCCTGTCTACACTAACAGAAAGCATCTTTCCTATCTGGTATTGTGTGGAACATAGCATTCCAATCAGAAATCCCTCCTCACAAGGACTGAGAAAAAAGTGACTTTCATACCATTTGGGGCACATATTAGAAAGGCAACATGAGAGAATGTTCCTTAGGAAGTAGAAACATTAAAATGCTACATTATAGACATTAGTATTATATTATAGATATTAATATTATAAACATTAGTACAGCACAACAGGAGAATTTACTATCCTAATTCTTGGGAGGCAACTCACAAAAACACGTCTGTCGTCCAGGTAATCAGTGCTCTGCAGTCATTGATGTTGATTGGACCAGTGATGTATGGGGTGAGGTCTTTAAGAATTTTTTGGAATGAGATTCACAGTGCATTGATCTAGATCATGAACTAGATGCTGCTGACTTTTATTTTGTGAAGAACTATGTTTCACATCAGATAAAACATCCAGGTGTTCTGGAAAGTCAAGCAGTGATTCTGCTCATCATGGGGGGAGTAAGGATCCTAGCCAAATCAGGAATATATGAGACCATTCATATTTCTTGTGCTTCTCTTTTTCTTGTGTTCATAATTTATTTCACAAAATTTAAATAAAGGTAATTCAGTGCCTTCACAAACTAAATCGGTAAGGTAAAGTTCTATGGGGTGAGGGGGTGGTGGGTGGAGGGAAGAATACACTTACTCATAAAGCTTTGAATGTTCCAGGGTTTTAAAGTCATGAACCCAAGATAAAAAGACAGTGATGAGTCAGGGCTGGTAAGTTTGAAGAACAACAGTATGAGCACAATGAATTTTATTTCCAATTTTTATTTTTAAAAATATGTTTACCTGGTTTTGTTCAGATGTAAGCATCTCTTCATTCCTGGAGCCCCAAGATGAGTACCAAATGTTAATGACTGGGAAAAGTGACTGCAGGGGAGAAATGTTCCTGTTTCTTATTTAGTGCACTAGTAGTTAATCCAAACTGTCTTTTTTTAAACATAAAGAACCAGATTTTAAAATTCTCTCCTTTCCTTCCTCCCCCTCCTCCCTGCCCTTTCAGGAGAAACCAGAAACGTTTTTCCTGTCATCATAGCTGCCTTGGTTTTTTTTGTTTTTTTGGGTTCTCTTGAATTGCATTTTCTGATGAATCTGTTGTTAAGCTTCAGGCAGTTTGATCTCTGAGGCATCTGAATGGCAGGAAGTTATTTACGAAGATTCATACGCAGAGAACAAAGATCAGAGCACAAAAGTGACTTTGTTAATAATATGAAAAGAGATTTTCTACATATAAATCACGTCGGCATATGTTCCTAGGTTTAGAGTGCATAAGGTTCCAATTTAGGTTAAAAGAAAAATCACACTCAACAATCTCATATTGTAGATTTGGTATGGAACTAATGAGTTTTATTCAAGAAAACCATTCACCTCTGGGGAAAAACTAATACAAAAAGCTCACTAAGTTCTACACATTCACATGGCAAATTATTAAAGTATTTTCAAAGAAAAATCATGGGAAAATGCCTAGCAATTCTCCCATAAAATGCAAGTCTTAGTATCATGCTAATTATTTGTAGTGAGTTTGATATCTAATAGCGCATTTCTAGTTACTTTATCCAAATGTACCTCAAGCCAAATGTCCAGTGATAATGTATTCTTTTTTAGTTAAAAAAGTGAAAAATAGGAAAATAATTTTGCCTCCTGTGTTCCTTATCATTATTTTTGAAAACTTCTTAAGCAGCTCTGAAATTAAGGGATCTGAGTTCATTCATTTATTTACTAAGCATGCATCAGAAGTCAAATGATGTCAAAGACCAAGTACCCTGCCTGTCCTTAAGGAATTCAGTGACAGAAGATTAAGAAATCTCTAAGCCCAGCACTCCACAAACATCTCCATTCATAACTTTCTCACTACTTCCAGGGATAAGAAGACTAATAATTGTATCTATGTACAAAGGAAACTCTAGAGTACTTTATGAACATATCTTTTTGTTCGTTTTCATACAACATTAGTCATATTTGTATAGTTAGTCTCTATATCACCCTCCCCTCTCCCTTTCCCCACACCCTCTCCAGTTACTCCAACTCCTCTCTCACTGTAAGTCATTAGTTGATGCTTGGTTCACTGGTCTCTTGTTTCTGGAGTGACATCCTCTTCTCCTGGGTGAGAACCTATGCTCGTGGAATGCAGCAGTCCAGAGTGCTGGGATCTCCAGAGTTTTCTTTGAAATGGGCAGCCAGGTCTTGCATGTCAATCATCTCTCACAGGTGGGTGTTGCAGCCTGATTCTCCAGTCTTCTTTGTTTGACACTTCCTATGGCTGAGGTAATGGTCATTTGACTGTCTCCTTGCTGGTGTCTGTCCCTTGGTGTTGCTTCTGTCCCGTGTAATTTTGGTATCCTGGATAGGGAACCCAACTTTCAGACTCTGGCAATGGATATGTTCCCTGGTGGGGACAGATTCCAGCAGGTGTTGGTTCAGTTCTTCTCCTTTCTCCAAGTTTACAGTTCTGCTATGGGGCCACAACAATACCTGCATGGTTTTCCTCCTGTGTTGGAGAGGAAGGGAGCTCCGTTCATGTTGCACACATCTCTGGACCAGGAACTTGGCTCCCCAGGCCTGTAGATATTGTAGGTGGAGCTCTGTAACAGTTCCCCACACCACAATACTTAGTCTCTCTGTCTTGTCTCTTAGAGTTCCAACCACGTGCACTTCCGGTCCCACCCAGATAATGAGTGTACCCAGTGCTGTTATTTGCCACTTTCCTCTCTTGGATGTCTGCATCTGGATTGTTGGTTTTCTCCTTCTTAGTGCAAGTCTGATTGAGATGGAAGTAAACCAGAGTGGGGACCCCCCCCCAACCTGGCAGAAGCTGCCTGGCCTCCTCATTCCCCACATAAGGGAGGAGGCTGGGTCCCCCAGCCCGAGATCTCTGCTCCCTGGGAACTTCAGACCCTCATGGTATGGGACTCACTCCACACCCCAGCCCCTGTTAGCAGCTTAGATCCTGGAAAGAGCAAGCTGAGGGCCCTCATCAAGGACCCCGAGCCATTCAGGGGGACTGTCAGCTTGCACCAACAAGCTATTAGCATATCATAAATCCAGTTTCTTCAATTCAGACAGCATTTGATCTATTTCACAGATAGAAACAACCTAGATGTCCGCTGACAGGTGAGTGGATAATAAAAATGGTGTGGGATGTGTATGTGTGTGTGTGTGACAGAAAGAGAGAGAGAGAGTGACAGAGATAGAATGAGGCAGGAAGGAGAGAGAGAGGTGAGGGGAAAGAGGGAGAGATTGGGATTCAGCCATTAAAAGACAGGCTGCCTTTTTCTTCAACATGGATGAGACTTGAGAGCATTAGGCTAAAGAGAAATAGGTCAGACAGAAAGATATCATTTTATATGATATATGTAGAATCTAAAAATGTCAAATTCAGTGTTATACAATGCAGCCTATATACATACCCAAGTGTGAAGCTATATCCCCAAAGTTTTTATGGTATTGTAAACAACTGTAAGTCAATAAAACTTGAAAAATAAGATATAAAATGCCAAAATTAATAAATAACCCTCACAGAAATGGAGAGTAGAGTGGTGTTCCAGAAGCTGTGGAGTGGGGGAAAGGGAAAGATGTTGGCAAAGGGTACAAACGTCTATTTATAAGATGAATCAGTTCTGAGGAAATGTACAGTCGGAAGGCTATAGTTAACAATACCTTACTGAATACTTGGAAGTTTGTAAAAGACTAGACCTAAGTGTTCTCTTTACAAGCAAAAGTAATTTCTTTAAAAAGTAATTATGTGAAGTAACAAGAATTTTAAACACCTTATTCTGGTAATCATTTTGCAATTATATAAGTGTATCAAATCATTTTGTTACATACCAAATCTTGTATGTCAATTTACATAATCTTGTATGTCAATTATATCTCAATATAGCTGGGGGAAAAAAACAGGAAACTGAAAAATAATAAATACAAGAAACTGCATTGCAGTATGAAAGCAGCCATAAACACTACAAAAAGAGTGTGTTCCAATAAAGCTTTATGGACACTGAAAAAAAGGAATATTGAAGTTCAAACTGTTTAAATTTTTGTTGTTTGATGGTAATAAAGTTTCAGTTATGCAATACAAATAAACTACATAAATCCACTACATAACATTTCTCCTTATAGTTGACAGTGCTTAATTTTTGTTAATAGTATCATGTTTAGTATTGTTAGCATAATATTTTTTTTAAGAAAAAGATTTGCAGCACTATGAAAAAAATGAATTTTTTTGGTGACAGCAGATAAAGGTCTGTGGTGAAAGTGAAAAACAATGTCAATATGTACCAGTCTATACCAAAAATGAACAGATAATTTTTTAATACTGTTCATAATAACACCCAAAGAAAGGAATATGTAACTATAAATCTAGCAAAATATGAACAAATCTATGCAGAAAACTATGAAACCATGTGAAAATAAATAATATCTAAATAGGTGGAAAGATGTTCTTTAAATCAGTTGTCTCAAATCGTGTAACTACTAAGCATAAAAGCCAATATTTCTCAGACTTCTGGCTCCATATTCATGCTGACTTAACTAAGACATATACTAATATCTTATTGCAGCACAATTCAACCTAATATAACTTTTTGCTACATTATTGCAGACTAGTAATGTTACAGCAAAGGAAATCTGACTGCATCCCCAAGATAATTTGCTTTTCAAAATTTTAATTCCATTCAAATATAACATGAATTATAATGTGTAGTTTTAGAACCTAAGACTCCATTTCAATGTGAGAACCAGAAAGAAGTAACTTCTAAACATTATGAAGTGTTTGCTGTTATTGTTGTTGTTTGGTTTTGTGTTTACCTTACTGTAGAGCAGCTCCCTGTGCAACCTAATATAAATTGAAACCTCCTTAGCTATTATTTATGATCACATGAAAAGATACCTACAAAGAACCATCAGTGTATGGAAGAAGTTTAGAACAAAGGTGGTTAAACATTTTGCCAGCTGGACATTTCTAATGGGTTCATCCACCACTCACTAAACCGAACTCACAATCAAGATGAAGTTCATCATGAGATCTTTGGTCTCTGGTTTCAGAAGGCATAGAGTCCACTCAATTAAGCTGTCTTCTTTCCATGGCCCGGGACTCCAGTGTATCCATGATATCTTTCAGACTTCTTTTCAAATGAACTAGGCAGGCATCATCAAAATGATCCCCCTTGGTTTCTTAAAGAGCATTTACAGATACGTCATCTGTGCCTTTCAAATCTTACGAAATGTTCTGAGTATACAATACAGCACTTAGGCACCAATTTTTAAAACAATTATACATAGTGATTCCTAATTTTGCACCAAGGAAGAAAACATTACATACTTGACTGTGCTCATTTTTTAAACAATACGTTCTTTTTTCTTGTCCAAAATTGTCCAGTTAGACCCCCATAGTATTGACTATTGGAGATATTAGTAAATAACAGAAAGAGAAATTTGATTGATTTTCACATTTCCCTCCCACTAGAACAAGAAGTATTGATCACTGTTTTGATATAATGTAAAAATATGGCAAAAGCTTCTAGCCAGTACACCCAAGGAAAATAGGAAGAGCTTTTAAAATTCGGTTTTTGCCTCCAAAGTCTTCCCACCCGCACCAGCAGCAACAAGACTCACATAGCAATTTAAACAAGATTTATTAACAAGGGGAACAAAAAGTTGTAAATGCCACAAATGACCAGTTATATTACCCCAATTACGGTCAAGTCCAAGACTCCCCAAAACACATGTCCAAGATGGTGACTTTTTGCCCCTCCAAACTTGAGGTAGGCCTTTTCACAAAGTCCAGTCTTTCCCTTCAGTTTTCTTTTGTTTCTTCTCTCTCTCCAGTGTTCGAGTTCCTCAGCTTCTCCAAGGTTCTTCAGACTTTTACAAGCATTGAAGCAAAATCAGCTTTCCAAATCCCTGGCTTTCTTCAGGTACCAGCTTTCCAGCTTTCAAACAAGACAAGATTTTTTTTTTTCTGTGCCACCTCTTGCTCTGGCATCATATACCTTTTGGGCTTCTTCAGCCAACACATTACATACCTGACCACACCAACACTCCTGGATACTGCCAACCCTCTATTTTCCAGTGTCTGACCATACTCCTCCCAAGCCCAACTTAAGCGGCATTCAGTTATTTCCAAACTGCCATTCCCCATGGCCCACCATGCTGGCTTCTGCAGCCACTCTCTTCTTTACCCTATTTCTCTCTCTTTTGTGCATTCTTTTATTGCTTCCCATTTCCTCCCATACCATCTTTCTCTCAGCCCCCACCCACCAGGGCAATAATGGTGGGGAGTGCAATCTTCAACTATGTTACTACTATGGGACCACAGCTGCTCATCTAACAAAATCACCCATTATCAGTTTCAACTATTGATATTGTTTTCCAGAACATTTTTTAAGGAAATATCACCTGCCACATCAGCAATGCTGGTTAGTACTGGACAGCAGTGCCAGTGTGCACTGATCACGAGAAGGCAGTGTCAGAGACACCACTGTTAAAGCTGTCTGCGAGTCATTGGCCTACACCAACAATAAATGGTTCTTTGGGAGCTATTGACATAAACCGCCAGCAACCAGCTCTTTTTGAGACCTCAGGTCAAACCAGGAGTGCTCTTTCCAGGCAGTGTCAGAGGCAAGACAAGAGCCAGATGCACCAGTCAAGTCTCTGTGTAACTATGGATATCTACAGAAGTCTGCAGTTCTGCTGAATTCCACGGTAGTCATCTGCTGAATGATCCTTCTTCAGAGGCCATCTGCTGAGTTTTCCTTTTCTCTTCCAAGGCCAAGAACAGCACAAATCAAGTTGGCTCTTACTTTCCCTTACAAACTCTTTCAGGATCCTCCTCCCCCCACCCATAAACCTGATTGGATCATTTTCAATGTTAAGCCTCTGATGAGTGCCAATTAGCACTAATAATTTTGCTTACATTTTTTTAATCAGACTAATCATCACCTTACCACAAATGAAACTGAGCTCAATTTGAATTGGCCCATTTATAATCCAGGCCTCAACTATTTAAATGCCTAGCTACTACACAGACCCAACCTGCCCTGATGTTAGGACTGGAGCCAACTTCAGTAAGGTCAGAATCAGACTGTACCAGGTGCTTCTTCAGTGGGTCTCGGTATAAAAATGCAAGAGGGAAAGGGGCAAGACGCCTGCAATAGCACTAGGATACAGGTCTTAGCTGCTGTAAGGTGGGTTCTGCTAAGGTCCCACTGTGTCAGCCCAGTGAAACAGGAAAATGATACATGGTAATGCAGGGTTTCCAGCAATTTTCTTTACCAGGTTCCTGTCACTTGAAGATATAAAATGTTCTCCAAAGAAACATGTATGCACATGGGCGAGTGGGTGAGAGAAACAAGTTTATTTAAGAAAAGTGAAATGAAAGATCAAAAATGAAAAAGATAGAAAAGTGAGATACCTTGTGGTAGTCAGGCCCAGAGATGGGGTAATAAAGTTTTACCAACTCAAATGGCATTGGGTGCAGTCTTTTAAGACATTTCTTATGATTATTAATGAGCTCCCCCAGTCTTTATTTATGATTGAACAGAGCCACAGAAGGCAAGTTCCCTTTGTGTGACTTTGCCCCCAAAAAGGTCGCCCACATGATGCGGCCATGTGGAAAGCCATGGAACCTTGGCTTGTATCATGCTAATATCCTTTGCCTCTTCAGATTCTAAACAGAAATTCCTAGTGTCTGTGAATTGGGGATGGTCAGAGAGTGACTTTTGAGGTTTTCAGGTTCTGATGATGGGTCTTCCAATCAGTATCCATAGGCTTTTCTAGAGATCCTAGCTTGGTGGCTCTTTCTCTCCAAGGAATTCAGCTAGCTATCCTTGGCATCAGATCTCACAAAGGGTTCCACAGGCCTCTCTGCCTGAGTCTGGAAGCACAGAGCCAGAGGTGGCACAGTGTTTCTCCCCAAGTCCTGACCCAGGGCCCACAGGGAATGGGGTTCACCTCCACTTCTAGTGTTTGCTCTGGTACAGGTTGACTTTGTGCTGCAGCCCTAGTGGGGCAGCATGCCCTGGAAGAGCTTAGCAGGAGAACCATGGCAGCCCACAGTGGTGGCGGGGGTGGCTGCTGCTGCTGAGATCAGATGCTAAGGATGGATGGATGCCCTGGGGACCCAGAGTCAGAAAACTTGGATCTGCTAAAAAGAAACCATCCAAACTTCCTGGAACCTCCAGGAGTACTATGAAAACTGATGGAATACCCATTAGAACATGAAAATCTAGAGCTGGGCACAGTGGCTCGTGCCTGTAAGCTTCAGCCTATGAAGCGGCCGGGGCTAGGGATTGCAATTTGAGTCCCGCCTGGGGCCTGTAGCGAGACCTAGTTCCCAAAAAATAGCTGGGTGTGGTGGCGTGCACCTGTAATCCCAGCTACCTGGGAAGCTGAGGCTGGGGATTGCTTGAGTCTGTGGTACCCCGGACAACGAGAGCCTGCAGTTCCATGGGCAAAAATAGCGAGACCTAGTCTCAAAAAAAAAAAAAAAAAGAACATGAAAATCCTCAAAAGCCTTTCTCTGACCAACTGAAAGTCACCAAGAACTTCTCATTTAGAACCTAAAGAGGTGAAAATATTAGCATGACACAATGGAAGTTTCAGCCAAAAACACCATGGCCCCCACATCTGGCCTACCGGTTCACGGGCAAAGTTTCACAATAGGAGCTCTGCCCTTCTGTGACTCTACCCAATCATAATTTAGGGCCAGGAGAGCAGACTGATTATCATAAGAGATGTTTTAAAAGCATGTAACCTACACGGCCTGGTGAGTAGTTTATTCCTACCCCCTCCTGAGCCTGGCCAACTCAGGTTGTTCCCGTTATACCTCCTTTTATTTCTGACATTTCATTTCCCTTTTCTTAAATAAATTTGACTTTATCACCCACTTGCCCATGTGTGCACATGTGTGTCTTTGAAGAACTGACTGTGTTTTCAAGTGACAAGAATCTGACAAGGAAAATTGTAGGTAACCCTGTATCATCTTGCACCATTTTCCAGTTTCACTGGCAGCCTGAGCCTCGGGGGTCTCTCACACAAAAGGCAGAGGGCACAAAATTCAGTCACTTTCATAGAAGGAGCTTGGGTGCTGCTGTAGACAGAGCTTGGGCTGCAACACAAGACTCTGGCACAGAGGTTCAGTTCTCAAATCTGGCTAGCCCCCTGGGAGATACAGCCCCCAGGCACCCCATTCTGGTAGTAGGTAGGCAGGGAAAACTTCCACTTTTTAGAGCAGATAGCTCACAGGCTATAAGTGCTGGGGCCAACATGCCAACAAAGCCAGCCTACCCTACCCTACCCTAGGCCCTGTGTATGTGGGGTGTGTGTGTGTGTGTGTGTGTGTGTGTGTGTGTGTGTAGGGGGAATGGGAGACATTTGTGCTCCATGGCTTGCCCTGTGGTGATCTTGTTTCGGAAGCACACATGACATTGTTTCATGTAGATTCCCAGCACTACTTAAAAAGAAGTTGAGAATCTGGAATTTCTAGCATTTGTAGAGGCAGAACTAAAGAAATTAAATGTTGTGACTTATTTTCACCTTGATTTTACTTAGCACCAGTGTGATTTCAAAAATACACATTGCTAGATAAATGACTTCCAATTAATGTTATATTTGATTTATTTAAAATATATATATAAAGGTGTACTGAAAAGTAGGATACATAAAGAAAAAATAAACTGTGCAAACCATCGTCTCCCCATGCTTGAAGTGCCTATATCCAATCACCTCTCATAAAGTAGTTTTTGATATTTTTTTCTGAGAGCATAGAAAACGTCCTATCTCAGTCCCCGTCCACCCAGGGGCAATCCAGAACTCACATAATGCTCAGCTCTTAGCCCCATTGGCAGTCATTTGCTTCAAATTAAGAAAGGAGAATCTGTGGGATCCTGTTAATATTCACAGTGATCAGAAATGAAAGTTTCCTTGGAGAATTCAAGGTGAACCTGAGACACAATGGCACACTCTGTTCTGACAGCTAATTGGGGGAACCTGGACGGTGCCCAGGCTTGAATCACACAGAAGTAATTATTCCTTTCCCTTCACAGATAACTTTAGAAAAGCACTCTCTTGCATTCCCGTACTTTTCCCACTGCAGCATGAGAAATGCAGGAATGTGACGGGACCTGCCTTGCCTAAAGGAAGATCTGTTTCCCAAATTGACTGCATTTGTGTAAGCCCATTTCCAACAAAACAAGAAAGTTGAACGTTGAGCTCAAGATCTGCTTTGGGGGAGTGGAGGGATGGAATTTTATCAGATTACTGGAAAAGTAATGGTGAGTATCTATCAAAGAATCACATTGCTTTTTTTTCCTTCAAAAAAAAAAACAAAACTCATGCTGATTTTGCAATGGGAAGCCTGCCCGTATGACAAATTAGTCAGGATGAAATGCAGTGGTTTGGCATTTCTGGAAACTTAGTTCTCAGGTTTCAAAAATTCTTGGGAAAACAAGAAAATTTATTGTTAAAGGAGAGTAAGCTAGAAAAGTGGCAACAACTCATTTGTAAGAAAACATTATTTGCAAACAGAAAAGAATTATTCAAAATGTATTGAAAGAGAAAGGTTAACTGTTAATCAGTCACCGGAAATAACTACACAGAAATCATCTAAAACAGAAAAAAAAAAAAGAAAAAAAAAACCAGAAGAATAAAAGCCCAACAACAAAAATGAGAAAACTATGTCCAAGAGGTTGAAATTTCTGTAATGATTTTTACACTTTGCTGTTGACTGAAAATTTTGTATAGAATCAAAATGTCAGAGCAGAGTTAAAAACTTAAAGATGAAAATAGGAAAGAAAAAAAGTTTAAATGAGCAAGCAAGGTCATGATTACAGCAGGTGAAAATCAAGTGACCAAGCCAAGATGGAAGCATTCCAAGTCAGAGGTAAGACACAGAAAATCACCAAGGCTCACTCTCACCAAAGGTTACCTTGAAATGAGCTTTAAGAAGATGTTTCCAAATAATTCTAATGACAGAGGAATATAGAATCATATCCCCAAAGAGTCTGAAGGAATGACTGGGTAGAGATGGGCACTGGAAAAACTTGCCTTTGAGCCTCACAAAGTTTTTTTTTTTTTTTTTTCTTTTCAATATAGAATTAATAGACAATTGTTTTCTTACCACCCAGTTGAATGAACTGCTCTGGTGGATGCACCTATCCAAATCCCAGGAGAAGCTACACCTACACTCTTGAGAAAAGGAAACTGTATCTAGGGAGAACAGAGCTCAACCATTATCCTTGGCTGCATTTCCATATGATGTTGGACTCACACCAGATTAAGTTCTGCTTCATCCCACAGCCAGAGATTGCAACTCAAATGGGAAACGATTGTTTGAGCTACTTCTCTCCAGGTCAAGCAAAACACCTGTCAATTACAAAGTCTTTTTCAAAACACAGTGAAAGGAAGAGTCAGACAATGGAAGAGGTGGAGTCATATGCAGTCTGAGGGCCGGTTTTCCAACCTCTGCTAGTCATGACCCTGCCTTATAGTAAGAATTTAACTAATATTTGAAGACAGAAAAAGATACTGGATGGCAGATTTTTTTTAGGGAGAAGTTGAAGTTGAATCAGAGAAAGGAAGTAAAGTAACAAAAATTAGATTTTATTTCTTAACATATCAAATGTGCTTTCTTCAGATTCTACTTCTTGGTAAAGGACAATAGTAGGTCTGGTATGGAGTGCAGTTTTGATGTGAGTTACCCAGAAAAAGGTCAATGAGCAAAAACCTCACAGGAAGAGGGGGGAATTATTATTTAATAGGAATAGGGGTTCAGCTTTGCAAAAGTGAAGATTTCTGGTGGTGGAACTGTGATGATTCTTGAATAATGATGTGAATGTAAGTAAAATCACCTAACTATAAACACTAAAATGGTTAAGAAGGTAAGGTTTATGTTGTGTTACTTTTGCCTCAATCTTTTTAAAAGCTTTATTGGAAAGTGTGATGCCAAGATTAAGAATGTGGGAAAGGAGGAGTAAAATCAGAAGGATGGGAGAAAAAGAACAGAAACTTGACAATCTGGCACCCTATACTGAGAACTAACTACTCCACCCTAGAGGAATGACTCAAGACAGTCCATCTGCAGGGAAGGGAAAAGCAATTATCTCCAGGCTCCACCCTGCATTGGATATATAGGTTTGCTTCCACAGGGTTATCTCTCAGTAACTGTTGAGTTGCACATGTGTGTAACTGGTCAAAACAAAACAAAACTGATTATAGCAATGGTGCTTAGAGTAGGAGAGAGATGAAACCATGTCAACCTGAAACACTGTCCAAAGCACAGATAAGCTATAGAAACAAAGGGTGGTAAAAATACCTAACTAAGCAACATTCCAATTTTGAGATTACCATTTGAAATAGTACTTCCCATCTTCTATTTGTTTGTCTACCATCATTGGTCAGTTACATATCACTTCTGTATCTGAAACTTTCCTTAAACTAGCTCATTATTTTAAATTAAATTTCTGGTAGGCCGTTGAGATATAAATCACATGCAGTAAAATTCACTCTTTCAACATGTGTGACTTGATGCATTTTGATAAGAATAGATATATAATCACCACCACAATCAAAATACACATTTCTATCACAAAAAAAAAAAATGCCTTAAGACAGCTTGCCATTTGTGGCCTTAGAGACTCTTTCATTTTCCCCAATTTCCCCTTTGTAAATATATCAAGTTGTCATTTAAAAAAATTGCCTCATGTCCTTTTATAGCCTGTGTTATCCAGGCCCCAACCCTTGTAATCACAGATCTGCTTTGTTCCTGTGAATCTGCCTCTGCTGGAGAAAAGGATCAGACAGTGTGTGAACTTTTCACTTAAATTTGTTTTTTTTAAAGGAATATTAATCTGACTACTAATAAGTTAGTTGTAATGTGTTAATGATGTGTGTGTCTTAGTAAAGTAGAAGGAATGGAGACATTTACTCTGGGCCATTAACAATGTATTACCACAGATGTAATTGGGGGAACATTGTTATGTTTTTATCCATCTTTATGTCATTTAATTGCTATGACAATAAATTATTCAAGTAAATTACAAAGAAGAAATAAAAGGAAAGGGGGAGAAGAAAGTATATTTAGATGGCACTAATAGATTCTTTCAAAATTTTGGTTGCAAATCTTGTAGGATATATAGCGTAATGACTTCACTTACATATATTGTGAAATAATGAACACAACATGCTTAGTTAGCATCCATCAACTCATATAGATTAAAAAAAAACTTTTTTCTTGTAATGAGAACTTGTAGTCTTTATTCTCTTAGCAACTTCCAAATATACCACACATCAATGCTAACATACATTGGATATCATAGTATTTACTTATTGATAACTTTGACTACCTTCCTTCCCAACCCTGTACCCAATAACCATAAATCAGATCTCCTGTTAGTTTGGTTTTCATTTTTTACAGTTCTTTCTTATATGAGACTATATAGTATTTGTCTCTCTCTGACACATTTCACTTAGGATAACACCTTCAAGATCCTTCTATGTTGTTGCAAATAGAAAACTTTTCTTCTCTTGTATGACTGTGTGGCAGTCATGAACTGATAGAGATTGGTAAATTATCCTTAACACTGCATAACTCCACATCTTCCTTTGTTTAATCCTTTCAGAATGTTTTTTTAAAAGATTTTGTAATTTATAGATATTTTTATTTTCCAAAATACCGTAGGTATGTTATTATTCAGTCATATAAAAGTGACACATCACTATATACATATACATACACATACTTAACAGGGATATGTCCTAGAAAGGCATTATTAGGAGATTTCATTGATGCTCAAATTTAGCATTGATAAATTGTATTGTTAGGGACCATGATGAACAAAAATAACATTAAGTTAAATCAAGCACAAGAAAAAAATGATGACATCAAGAGATGAAATCAATACAAGATATCTAAAACTGTGGTTAACATGAAACTCTATAACACTGCAAGGTACAGCACCACTGGGCAATGGAAAATTTGGGATCACCATCATGTATATAGTATACATACCACATGCATCATCTATCATATATGTGACATATACATCATTGACCAAAAACAGCTTTTGTGGCACATAATGTGTACACTATAAGTTCTTTGTTCATTCAACTGCTAATGGATTATTTCAATGTTTTTGGCTGTTACAAATAAAGCTACAAGGAACATTGTCGATTAATTCTTTCCACATTGAATTCTTCTCCCAGAAATATTTTTCATAAATTGGACTTATCTAAATTTTTAGTTTGACTTTTTTTAATTGATTGCACAAATATATATTGCACTTGCTTTTCCCTTGTGCTTGCTCTATGCTTCAGTTCTACTGACAGAGAGTTTCAAATTTTTCTTGTCTGTTTTCCCTATATCCCACATATAAGTGATGTCGCTCAATATTTCTCTTTTTCTTTGTGGCTTATTTCCACTAACATGATTCCTTCTAGCTTCATCTGTGTTGCTGCAAATGACATGTTTGTCTTTTTTATTGATTAATAATAATAATAATAATACAATTCCATTGTGTACATATACCACAACTTTCTAATCCATTCATCCGTTTGGGGGCATCTGGGTTGTTTCTATATCTGAGTTATTGTAAATAGTGCTGCGATAAACATGTGAGTACAGTTGTCCCTTTGTATAAGTATGTGGGTCTCCTTTGGGTAGATTCTCAGAAGAGCAATTGCTGGGTGAAATGGTAGTTTTATCTTCATTAGTTTGAGGGTCCATCACACAGCTTTCCATAGTGGCTGGACCAGTTTACATTCTCACCAGCAATGTAAGAGTGTTTCTTTCTCTCCACATTTACACCAGCAGTTGTTGCCCATTTCTTTTAATATGGGTCATTCTTACTGGTGTAAGGTGGTATCTCATTGTGGTTTTGATTTGCATTTCCCTAATTGCTAGTGACATTGAGCATTTTTTCATGTTCCTGTTGGTCATTTGTATTTCCTCTTTGGAGAAGTGTCTTTTTAGCTCTTCTCCCATTTTTTAACTGGGCTTCTTGTTCTGTTTTTGCTAAGTTGTGTGAGTTCCTTGTGGATCTTGGTTATCAAACACTTATCACTTTTATGGAGGGCAAAAGTTTTTTCCCATTCAATTGGGTTTCTTTTTCTTTTGCTTACTGTCTCTTTTGTTGTACAGAAGTTTTTTAGTTTGAAGTAGTGCCAGCTGTTTATGTTTTTCTTCATTTTTGGCCATCTTTAGATGTGTTCTGAAAGGGATTTCTGAAGTGTAGGTCATGGAGAGTTTTGCCCAAATTTTCCTCGATGTTTTTTATCATGACACTATATGATTTGACCAAAGGGAACAGAAAGCAAAAACTAATCAGTCTCCAGGATCTGTCCAAACTCTGCAGCCTCAAACTAACTCCTCAACTTAAGGAATTTAACTTAAGTCAAATTCCTCTATGTCCATGACATTGTTTCTTTAAGAAACCAATTCTTTCAACTCACTATGTCACCTGTGACTCTGCCTTTAACTAATGCTTATGATATTTGTATATGAGAACCAAGGTAGTCAGAGACAGAGAAAGAGCAGGCAGAACTTTAAATCTGGTCAAATTTCTGTCATAGGGGTGACAGTTCAGAGCACCACCTAATTATTTTCTCTCTTTCAGAACAACATATTAGCAACAATGATGTACTCTTTATTATACTTTCATAGGATTAAGCTGCCCTGACCTCTTTTTCTTAAGGTGACAGATAGCCTCTTAATCAGACCCAATGACTGTTGTAGAGGCACAATTTTGACAGTCAATGATAATTCTGAGCTAACTCAAATTATCCTATTGCTCCTAGTGTTCCTCTCACGGAATTATCTGGAATTGTTCTTGGGGTAGGAGACTACTCTTATCCTAGAAAAGAACCCAAGTCTTAGTCATTCATCCATGATCATTGAGCTCCATCCTGCAAATTCCACCTCAAAATCAGCTTCCATAAAGTGTTCAATCTCAGAAAACTTCCAGAACATGGCTCAGAGGCTCCAGGGAGCATTCCACAGTCCCATCAATCTCCATCCCATAGTTTCCAACACGAATAGATAAAGAGGTGTATAAGGAACTCTTGAGGTTCCCTCCCATAACTGTATTATAGAAGCTATAAAAAAAAGAGCTATCACATCATCCAATACATAATTATTATGAAAGGTTTCTTGCAATTAATGTGGTGGCCTGTTCTAGACTCCATTTAGTCACTAAAATGAGCTCTTCTATGTGATAGGCAAGGCCTACATTCATTCTACCACCTTAACACCCAAATTAGTACTGCTTTCCTTCAGCAAGGAGACTTTTTTTAAATTATGGTAACATTGCTTATTTATGTGACAAATCACTGTAAGTGCTTTAGAGGTGTAATAAAACACTTCAGATATGTGGTACCACACCCCAACTACCACCAATACATCCTGTACCAAACTGTGTCCCTGCCAACTTTACCACCCCACTCTCCCCACGTTCCCCTTTGGTATCTTTAGTTCTACGGTATATTTCTAGGATCTATTAGTGGTTTGGTTGTATCTTTTCTTTATTTCTCTACATTCCACTTACAAATGGCACTATTCGTATATTTTTCTCCTTCTGACTTATTTTGCTTAGAATAATCCAGTTCCATCCACATGTTGCAAATGAAAAGATTTATCTTTTTGTATAGTTGAGTCATTGTGTATGCATACCATATCTTCCTAATTCATAATTCGTTCATCTGTTTGGGTAATTAAGTTGTTTTCATAGCTTAGTTATCTGAAATATAGTAGGAGTGCATATATTCCTTCAAATTAGTATTTGTGCACCATTTGGGTCGATACAAATGAGTGGAAATGATAGGTCATGTGGGACATCTATTTTTATCATTTTAAGACATCTTCTTACTGTTTCCCATAGGCATTAGACCAGTGTATATTCCCACAAAAGTGTAAGAGTATTCCTTTTTCTCCACATTCTCATTAACACTTGCTGTTTCTCATCTTTTGACATGGATTATTTTCATGGTTATGAAGAGGTATCTCCTTGTGGTTTTGAGTTCCCTTTCCCTCATGATAAGTAGTGATAACATTCTGTAATGTGCCTGGTGGCCACCTATGTATCTGCTCTAGAGAAATGCCTATTTTGCTCGTCAGCCTAATTTTTTTTTTCCTTTTGAGTTGAATGAGTTCTTTGTAGATCTTGGATAACATTCCCTTGTTGGACATATATACAAATATTCTTTCCCATTCTGTAAGGTATTTTTTTTAGAGATAGTTTCTGCCTTATGAAAAAGCTTTTAGTTTGATATCACAGTTATTTATATTCTTTTAAATTACAGTTGGAGACAAATCAATGATACCTTGGAAATCTATACTGTGTAGTATTTTGCCTATGTTTTCTTCTATATATTTTGTGGTTTTAGATCTTACATCCAAGTCTTTAATTCATTTTGAATTTTTTTTTGTATGGTGGTAGACAGTAACCTAGTTTCATCTTTTTGTTTTTTGCTGTTTCCCACCAGTATTTATTGAAGAAACTTTGCTTTCTCCAATATATATAATTCTTTCCTTTGTTATATTAACTTTTCATATAAATCTTTAATAAATAAATCCATATGTGGGTTTATTTCTGGGGTCTTTAACTTATTGCATTGGTCTGTGTCTCTGTTTTTGTTCCATTGTCATGGATTATTATAGCTTTACAGTAAAACTTGAATTTGGGAAGCGTGATAACCTCTTTCTTCCTTTATTTATCAGAATAGCTTTGGCTATTCAGGGTCTTTTGAAACTTTGATAGGGATTGAAATTAATCTGCATTTTGCTTTATATAAAACACCCATTTTAACAATGTTAGTTCTTCTAATCCATGAACAAGGACTATCTTTCCATTTCTTTGTTTCTTTTATCTCTTTTAACAACATCTTATGGTTTTTATCATAGAGAATCCCTACTTCCTTTATTTACTACTGGATCTTCAGGTTGTTTTGATGTGGTTTTAAAGAGACTGTTCTCTTGATTTCTTCTTTTTCTAGCTTGTTGGTTGCTTATAGCAATGTAACTGAGTTTTGCAAATTTGTATTGTAACCTGCCACTTTGGTGAACTGATTTATGCTTCAAAATGTTTTTCAGTGAACTCTTTAGAGTTCTCTATGTATATTGTTATGTTATATGCAAATAGCAATGATTTTATTTCTTTTTTCAAATATTTAATTTCTTTTATAACTTTCTCTCACCTAATTTTATAACTTTCAACCCAGGATTAACAATACTATGTTGAATAGCTTAACAGTAGACATCCTTGGTTTGGCAGAGACCTTAACTGGAGTTTTGCTTCAGTTTTCCATAAGTAGCAAATATATGAAACTATTTCTATACTAAGAAAAGGGTGATGTTGACCTTGGTATCCTGCCTCATACTTTGTGTCATTCCTTAAGAAAATGTGTGAATATTCATAACTGACAAATTTGGGCACATATAAAATCTTTGCCCATGTGTGGTTCCTACTTTCCTTTTCTCTACAAATGAGAGCTGTCAAAAACAAATTAAGTAATTACATAGTGTTGCTGCAGCTGTGTGTATCCTTTATTACATTATATGACTGTGGTTAAAGGATGACTTCTGCCTAGTTTTTAAAATATTTATAATGGAAGGTGGGTTGTCAGGGCCTGTTCCACTGTTGCCAGTAAAAACAAGAAGCAAATGAAAATGTCATTGTTGGCATGAATCGGCGGGCTTGTGTATGTGTGTGTACAGTACATGCACTGCTAACAGAAAAGATTATTCTGGTAACATGATTTTTCTATTTAATTTTTAAAAACAAAAATAGAAGCAAATGTCTGGCAATTGTCAAATAATTTAACAATAATATCCTTAGTACAAACAGTAGGTTTTAGTGACCACAATTTATCATTTTTTTTAAATTATCTATTTCCTTTAGAAAAAATTATCTGTCTCCATTATGTAAATAAGTAGGCAATAACTGTCCAAGAAGATAACATCTTTAAGGTCTAATGATCCTGCAGTGGACCCAGTTGATTTTTATCACTATATATGGAGAATAAAAGTAAAGACAGATAAAACCTGGTGGATCATTGCAGAATATCTTCTTTCAAAATTATACATTGGTTTTAGAACAATCATATTCTCAAAGTCCTTAATTTCAGATTTCTGAATTAATATGGATGAGAGAAGAAAACCTCATTTAAATGTTTTTGCTTTGTTTCTTGGGGGTATAGAGTAAATTTTCACAAAGTAGATTCTTCACATTAAAAAAAATATATGCATTTAATGGAAATACCAGTTAAAGACATCTAGATCAAAAGTATATTTTATAGCTAAACCTTGTTTTGAATAATCCAATTTATTTAAAAATATATCACATGATCATTGATTCTTGTTTCTCACAGTACATTGAATATTTTTTACTACACACTGACAAACATTTTGCTGTCCAGAGAGGATCCAACACCTATCTGTAAAGCTAAACTAATATTCTATGCTGCCACTTATAAAGTGCCCAAGGCATATTCAGTTGCAGTATTACATGATACAGACATAACAAATATAGGTACTGAGGCAAAAAAGACTATAAATGATGATTTCTTTCAAACATTTAAGAAAAAAGTTTACTCAGAAATTTTCAATATAAAGCATTTATATAAATTACAGTTTTGATATATTGAAATAAGTCTGCTTTCTTTCAGATAATTCTGTATAAAGAGATACCTAAGACCTTTCTTTTAGAGTTGTATTAGAAATGCAAAACTCTAAGTTACTTTCTTTGAAATGACTGTACAGGTAGTCATATTACAGTAAAACTAAGGACCTTAGAGTGATATTAGAAACTAAAAATGTAATTCACATTCTTATATGATTCTTTGTATTGCCACAGCATCCATTATAAATTTATTTTTTTAATTTTTCATTTTTGATTACTTTTATTAGGGATTTCTTTATTTTTATCTTAGTGAGCCTATCAAAGGATTTCTCAATTTATTTATCCTTTAAAAAATAACTCTTGATTTCACTGTTCTTTTGTATCATCTCTTTGGCTTTTATTTATTTGTGCTCTGATTTTTTTATTGTTCTTTCCTTCTACTAAATAGTCATTTTATTTGTTCTTCTTTTTCTAGTTCCTTCAGATAGAATTGCTTATTTGTAATTATTTTTGTTTACTGATATGGCCCTGTATTGTTATGAACTTCCTTCTTATATCACTTTTGTTGTATCTTGTAAGTTCTGACAGCTTATACTTTCATTTTCATTAGTCTCCAGGTTTTTTTTTCCTTTTTAGAAGATTTTATTAATGACAAAACTTAATTTTCAGGCATTCATTCTAAAATACAAAAATAAGGTTTGCCTCCTGTTCTTCCAAAAAGAAATAAAGAAAAAAAAAGAAATAGAGCTATAACAATGCCTCTAAGATATAGAGATACCCCTGCAGAGTTCTCAAAAGCTATTATCAAGTTATTGAAACTACTTTTCCATTTCAACTGTATTGGGTTTATTGGGAAAATCTTTTTAACAACAAATTCAATCTCCTTGCAGATAAACTCCCAGATTCTCTTATTGTCTCTTGGATTTACTCATCATTCAGGTTGCCTCAGCCCTTGAATTAAAGAAATTCTGTATCTCTTTCCCACATGTCTAATCATAGAATTCATTTTGCTTCCAATATATAATCATCACTAATATCTCCATGATATAATTGCCTTGCCCTTCTCCTAGTGCTGTTCTGACATGGTTGACTATAGCAAGTGACTTGTTGGGCATCAGTACAGACTTCTTTGAATTTCCAAGCCATACACAGTGACACTGAAGACTGGGCATCACCATTGTACACCCAGCTCCCTAGTCTCCAGATTGCTTATTTATTCTATGATTTCTTATTGATTGAGTTTTCTCCCATTTTTGTGGTTGATATGTAGTTTTATTCTATGATAATCAAAAAATATGTCTGATATGATTTCATGATAATTAAAACAGCATGGTATTGGAACAAAAACAGACAATCAGACCAATGGAACAGAATTGAATGCCCAGAAATAAAGCCACACATGTATAGTCAACTAGTTTTTTATAAAGGGGCAAAAAACATACACTTGACCAAGGGTAACCTCTTCAAGAAATGGTACTGGGAAAACTGGACTACTATATGCCAAAAAATGAACCAAGACAACTCCCTCACACCTTGTACAAAAAACAACTCAAAATGGATAAAAAAACTTGGATGTATGACCTGAAACCATAAAATACATAGAGGAAAATAAGAGCAAAGCACTATAAGACTTACTCTCAGAAACCTCTTTCAGGACACATCTACAGACACTAAAAAAAGATAGAAAACATAAACAGCTGAGACAACATCAAATTTAATCTTTTCTACAACAAGAGAGATGATAACCAAAACAAAAAGAAACCCAACAGAATGGGAAAAATTTTTTTACCCTGCATACAACTGATAAGTGTCTGATAACAAAGATTCACAAGAACTTACACAATTTAACAAGAACAAAGCAAAAAGTCCACTCAAAAAATGGGGAGAACTAAAATGACACTTCTCCAAAGAGGAAATACAAATGGCCAAAAAGCAAATGAAAAAAATGCTCAATATCACTAATGAGGGAAACACACCTCAAAATCACACTGAGATACCATCTTACGTCAGAAAAAATAGCCCATATCAAAAAAAAAAAAAAAAAAAGCAGGCAAAAATAAATGCTGGTGTGGATATGGAGAGAAAGAAACACTCTTACATGGCTGGTGGAAATGCAAACTGGTCCAGCCACTATGGAAAGCTATGTGAAGGACCCTCAAACCACTGAAAATGGAACTACCATTTGATCCAGCAATCCCACTTCTGGGAATCTACCCAAAGGATACAAAATCACTAAATTAAAAGGACTCATATGTTTATTGCAGCACTATTTACAATAGCCAGGATATGGAAACAACCCAAATGCCTCAAAACAGATGAATAGATAAGAAAGTTGTGGTATATGTACACAATGGAATATTACTCAGCAATTAAAAATGACAAATTTGAGGCATGTGATAAATATATATATATGTCGAAACTTGTTTTTTGTCCCAACATATGATCTATCTTTGAGAATATTCCTTGTACATTTCAGTATATACACACACACACACACATATATGTCTACTAAGCCCATATATAAATCTATTAAGCGTATCTGTTCAATTACTTCACTTACAGGCATTATTTCATTGTTTATCTCTTTTTGGATGTTTAGATCCCTTACTATGTTGCTATCAATGTGTTTTTTTAGGTCTATTAATAAATGATTAATAGACCTAAAACAAGTAATAATGACATTTATGTCTTCTTCATGGACCATACTCTTAGTCACTAGCCCAATGACTCTTACATGTGTAAGTAATGTAAAGTAGCTAGAATAAGGAAGGGATGTTAGTTTAAGAGATAATGTGTGAGACTGTCAGAACTGCAGAAAGGCACCAATCCTTAGATCATGGCACTCAACAAACCTCTGTACATTGGATTTCTAGACATATAATGATAAAACTAAATAAGAGCAGAGCTTAAAAAAATTTTAAATACTTAGGAGAGAATTGGATTATATACAGAGAAAAAGAAATAAGACTGATGACTGATAATAATATTTGCTCAATAAGTCAAAAGTCAAGACACTAAAAGAAAGTAAATAACCAGCAGCCAGAAACTCTAGCTGAAGCAGATATTCCATTCAAATAATAATGGCAGAATTCAAATAGTGAGTATATGGATATTAACTATAAAATTCTTTCAAGTTTTTTTATTTAAGAATCTTTAAATATTAGAAAAACACTTTTTTAAAAATGAGATGCAATAAGGACATTTTCAGATAAGCCAGACAGTGTAAGAAATGTTCTTCTGGCAAAAGAATTATCAAACATTGAATAGATTAGATGCAGAAATAATAGTGAACAAAAATTAGTAAATAAGCAAGTAAATATAAACAAATTCACTGTGTTAAATGTAATAAACTAGTAGTGGCAGAAAAGTTCTAGAGTTAAAATACAATACAATAGCATATGAAGAAGAAGGGGAGTAAGTAGAGTTTAAGAGTCTGAGTCTTTGTATTTTAAGAACAATAAAGGTATTAATTAACATAAACTCTGATACATATAGATGTTAAATTAGATTTTGTGATGAGTTAAAATTAGAGAGAACATACCTTCCAAATAAGAAATAGTTAGAAAAAAATTAAAAACAAACATCTTAATTCAAAGGCTATTAAGAAAGAATTTTTTTAAAGGAAAGAAGAGAGGACTAATGAAGTGGCACCTAAAGTAAAGAAGAAAGACCCTAACCCTCCCAGAATGGAAGTAAAAGCCAAAGCCTGCAAGCCCAAGAAAGTGGTGCCGAAATTGTCCACAGCCACAAGAGAAAGATTCACGCATTGCCTACTATGCAGAGATGCAAGACACTGCAACTTCAAGAGCAACTAAACAACATACCCTTGGAAGAGCTCTCCCAGGAAAGACAAGCTTGACCACTACACCACTGTTAAGGTCTATAATAACTGAATGAGCCACAAAGAAGACAGTGTACAACACATTTGTGCTCCTTGTGGATGTAAAGGCCAGTGAACACCAGATCAAATAGGCTGTCAGAAACTCTGTGACACTGACCAGACCAAGGTCAACATCTTGGTCATATCTGATGGAGAGAAGGTGCATATTCAACTGGCTCTTGGCTATGACATTTAAATTTTTTGCCAACAAATTATTAATGTATTTTTTTTGAAATGTTGCCATATTAAACGCCACCATATTACAAAAAATAAAAGGAGGACTAGGAAAAAAAATGAGACAAAAAGGAATTCCATAAAGAAACTAAATGGACTAAGTAAAAACCATGAGACAAATTGCATTTTTGAAAACTGAAGCTAGCCTATGTAATTTGTAATTATTGCACCTAAGACCAAAATATTCGTAATGGTTGGAAAAAATGGGAAAATATATTCTAAGATTATACCAACAAAACAAAGGCTATGTAACCATATGAACAGCCAGCAAAATAGTTACTAAGACATTAAAATTTCTATTTGCCAGAATTGAATGATGAATTGAACTTCTTTCATTAACCTTTGAAACCACCAAGTCAAAAGTAATGATTCCTCAGACATGGTAATTTTGTTTTTTAATCCTAATTCTCTACTATACCTTAGACTTCTATCACTCATTTCCTTTTGGCACAAACCACACCTGGAATCCTCACAAAATCTGCTCCCTCATTCCATGGCCTCTGCTCTTCTATTTCAATCACAATGATATTTCTAACACAATAGCTTTTCCCCACTTCCCACTGCCTTTCCCCACTTCCCCAAGCCTTCAAAACTGAACTTTTCACTCTCATTCTTGTATCATAGATTTGAGAAACACCAGTGAATAGATTCAGCTTCCTTTCTTGGCTTCTAAATCAACAGCAAAATAAGAATGGTTTATCCATTTTTAAAGAATATTGCTGACTTTCCCAAAACTTTATATTTAAGAAATTTTCTGAATACAATAGCCAAAGATATTTGTAATGATTTTGTCACATACCTACTCTTTAAGAACAGTCAAAAGTTAATCTGTCTGAGGAAACGTGTCACAAGAAAGTGATTAGTGCCTAACTGAGCAATTGACTGGAATTCTCCTTCCAAGCACTTTGACCTGAAGCAAACAAGACAGATTCTGACTTGTTAGGGAAAAATAAGAGTCCTAAATTTGACTGTTAAAAAAAAAGCCAAAAAAAAAAACAGAGTTTACTTATTTTTAGCCCAGAGTTACCATAAAAATATTAACAGGTTATAGGAATTGGACATTTACGAACTCTTTCAGAGAAAAGCAGAATTAAGCTGAATTCCAAACACTACAAATCCCTTTTTCTTTTTCTCAAAAGATTGAAGAGTGGGATTAATAGTTGTACTGAATTTCTGTATCTTGTTGTCTCTAAAATACTTCAGCCAAATGAGAAAGATCTTGACTCTCTTAGATCAGGATTCTTTGACAAAATAACATTTTTCTTTGACAAATAGACAGTAACTCATATTATAGTTGGCAAAGGAAGGTATAAACAAGAAAAGGAGTGAAATATAAGAGATAATATAAGGTCAACAGTAAATGTCAAAAGAATTGTATCCAAAAGAAATATTTTTTTAAATGGTCTGATAACACTACAAAAGCATTCATTTCAAAGAAAAGAACCCTAGCATAAGTTGGTCTGAACTGATAACTGGAAACCAGGAAAATCCAACACAGAGTGAATAAGCAGAATGTTGTGAAAACAAAATTTCAGAAGGGCTTGGAGGTGCAGAGATGAGTACTGCCTCTTTGGCTCAGCCCACTACCCTGTTGCTAAGGAAGAGTAGTACTGTGGGAGTAAACGGGGTAAGATAGGAGAGAACAGGAGGGGCCCTATCTCTGCTTAGTCAGCTGTGGAGACAGTGTGGGACAGACATTGCAGTCTCCACCAACAGAAGCTGATGAGACAGCAAGCAAGAATGCATCCCAGCCCCCACACTGCAGCCACATCAAAAGTTTCAAGGATTAACGAACATGCCCAACCTATTGCACAAGCAATCCTGGATACCAAGAATCTAATCCAGTGGATGAATTTATTCAGGCTAGCTTTTTGTGGACTTGGTGCAAAATGCACAAATGACTTTTCCTCAGGGGAGAAAAACTGAAAAAACCGTTTCTTCAGCATGCTCTTCCACATTCTGCAATGGCTATTAAGCAATTCTTTGATTCTGCTAATTGCTTTATATAAACTCATGGCTGCCAAAATTCAGATTATAGTACCAGACTGCTTTATCTAGAAAAAGTGAAACCTTGCTTATCTAGACTATTTAAATAGTATCCAGTCTATACACTTGTTTTCAATTTCTGAACTCAAAGGATAGGAATACTACTCCCTCTACTGGAAAAGCAAGTGTAGTTGAACTGAGAATCATCAGTCTTAGCTAGGTTCCTTTCTCCAATGACCAAGAAACAGAATAGTGCGAGTTTCTTAAAGTAAACCTTAACCAAAGATTTGCAGAACCTCTAGAAAATATGATATTAAAAGTTGGCATACATATGCTTAAATCCTAAATTCTATTCATTTATTTTGTGCTGATATTTGCTGAAATTGTTAAAATTTTCTGATGCTGACAAGGATTAAAAAGGGGTATTTAAGAAAGAAAAATAAAAACTATTTTAGATGTTTCAAAGTTATGTTTCCATGCATTTCCTAATTCTCCTTTCAAAACTTGCACTATTCTGCCACCCTATTCTTCCATCACTGAAATGTACAAACATATCCAATGTACATGTACCCTCATTTATCTGAATTCCCATAATAGAATATAAATATACAGATATTTAAAAGGAAAATTTGAAACCATGTGATGTTCCCTGGTTCTTGAAAAATAATAATATAATGATAATAATAATGTTAGTGGTCTAAAAATTTCAGCAATTGAATTCCCCTTTTAGGAATCAGTTGTTACTCAGTTGGCTTAAAGATTCTGTTTCTCCCTTATTGATTACCTAGCAGACTGTTCAAAGTTGATATTCCATCTCTTTCAAGGTCACAGTTCTACCCTTAATAGAAGTATTCAAGAAAATTCACTCATTTGATCATTTCACAAATATTTATGGAGCACATAAAATGTATCAAGCAGTATTCTAGGTGATGTGGATACAGTAGTGAACATATGGCCTCAACTCTTTTCACTGAAAAGTCAAACTGTTCAAATATAGTAAGGAAACAACATGAGTCTTTCAAATTTTGTGTTAAACATAAAAGAGAAATGCAATGGAAAACTAGAGAAGCAAAAAGGACATAAGACATATAAAAAACAAATATTTAAATAACAAGTATAAATCCTACTTTATATTAAATAAATAGATTTAACACTCCAATCAAAATGCAAATATTGGCAGAAAATATTTTTATAAACAATCCAACTCTGTGATGTCCAGAAGATATAAACTTATAGTCAAAGATATAAATAAGTCAAAACTAAAAGAGAGAAAATAATATGTCATACAAATGATAACCACAGAGAACTAGGGTAGTATATTAACATCAAATAAACAAGAACTTAAGGCAAATAAAACTTTATATTAATAAAAGTTCAATCCACTAGGGA
This sequence comes from Uropsilus gracilis, assembly GCA_004024945.1. Classification (NCBI taxonomy): domain Eukaryota; kingdom Metazoa; phylum Chordata; class Mammalia; order Eulipotyphla; family Talpidae; genus Uropsilus; species Uropsilus gracilis. The sequence continues at coordinate 69,041 of PVHY01003297.1, read as the reverse complement.
AACATAACAAGTATATACAGGTGTGTGTATTTAATAAAAGTCACAAAATATGTGAAGGGAAAACAACAGAATTGAGGGAAGAAATAAATGATTCAGCAATAATAGTTGGAAGTTTCAACAACATATTTTCAGTAATGCATAGAACAATTACATCAAAAACAAAACAAAATACTTGAAAAACATTATAAACCAACTAGATTTAGCAAACATTAAAAGAAAATTCTAGATAATAAAAGAACAGAAAACGAGAATAAAGCAGAATGCCATCAACCTGACAAATATCTAGTAAGACCCTACAGTTATCATCATGCTTAGTGAAGAAATATTGAATATTTTCTCCTAAGATTAGGAACAAGATAAGAATGCCTGTTCTTGCCGGACATGGTGTTGCATGCCTGTAGTCCATGTACTGGGAGGTAAGAGGCCTGGGATTGCTTGACTTCACAGGTTCAAGACTACCCCAAACAACATAGCAAGACCTGTTTTTGAAAAAGCAGCTAGGCACAGTGATAGGTGTTTGTAATCCCAGCTACCTGGGAGGCTGATGATGGGGATCACTTGAGTCCATGGGATTGGGACTACCCCAGGCAAAATAGTGAGACCTAGTCTCAAAGAAAAAAAAGAAAAGAAAGAAAAGAAAAAGGAAAAAAGAATGCCCACTCTCATTTTTCTAGTTAACAATCTCTGAAGTTTCTAGCCAGAAATACTTCCCAATTTTAAAACTCAGTACAAAGCTACAATAATCAAAATGGTGTGACCATGTACAAAAATCAACTCAAAATGGATAAAAGACCATTTTAGAGGTCAGACCTGAAACCATAATATACATAGAGGAAAACTTGGGTAAAACCCTCCAGGAATTACAATTCAGGAATTCCTTTCTGGAAGCATCTACAGACAGCAAAAAAATGAAGGAAAACATAAACAGATGGGACTACATCAAACCAAAAGCTTCTGTACAGCAAAAGAAACAACAGAAAAAACTAAAAGATGCCCAACCAAATGGGAAAAAATTTTTGCCCTCCACAATAGTGATAAGGGTTTAATAACAAAGATCCACAAAGAACTCACACAACTAAACAAAAAATGAGAACTAAAAAGACTCTTCTCCAAAGAGGAAATGCAAATGGCCAAAAGGCACATGAAAAATTGCTCAATATCACTAGCAATAAGGGAAATGCAAATCAAAACCACAATGAGATACCAACTTACACCAGTAAGAATGGCCCACATCCAAAGAACAGGCAACAGCAAGTGCTGGTGAGGATGTGGAGAAAAAGGAACATTCTTACACTGCTGGTGGGAATGTAAACTGGTCCAACCTCTATGGAAAGCTGTGTGGAGGACCCTCAAATTAATGAAAATGGAACTACCATTTGACCCAGCAATTGCTCTCTTGGGGATCTACCCAAAAGAGACCTGAATGGGGGTACAAAGGGACACCTGTGCTCGGATGTTTACCACAGCACTATTTATAATTGCAAGGACATGGAAGCAACCTAAGTGCCCCAAAACAGATGACAGCGTGAAAAAAAATGTGGTATATATACATGATGGAATATTATTCATCAATTAAGAATGACAAATTTGACGACTTTATGACAACATGGATGTACTTAGAAGGAATCATACTAGCAGAAGCAAGTCAAAAAGAGAAAGACAGAAATCAAATGGTTTCACTAATATATGGGATATAATGAAAAAAAATAAACAAAAGCCATAAGGAAAGACAAAACAAGCTAAGCACCAAACTGAAGCACACAACTATGGGCAGTAGGGAAAGGGGGGTGGGGGTAAATCCCTGGGGTCGCAATGATGTGAAATTTATACATAAATAAATTAATTAAAAAAATGGTGTGGCATTTGGCATAATGCTAAACATATCTTCCTTGGAATAAATAACTCCACATCTGGTTTAAATGCCAGAAATAAATTAGATTTAAAAAAAGAAATTATAATATCAAGACTTAAAAGGAAGTAAAACCCACATTTCACAGGTAATATGAGCTTATACATAGGAAATCCTTAATAATTTACAAAAAAAATTATTAGAACTAATAACCATATCAGAAAGATTACAGAATAGATCAATATACCAAAAAATCAGTTGTTTGTCTTATACACTATCAATGAATGATACAATGAAATTAAAAACAATTCCATTTATAATATCAAAAAGAGTAAGATACTTAGAAATTCATTTTATGAAAATGTAAGAGCTAGCACTGAAAACTGCATCATTTCAAGACTTAAATAAAACCAAATTAATTGAAATGTATCCTATATTCAAGGTTTGGAAGACTTAATATTGTCAAGATGACAAAACTTCCCTAACTGACCTATGGGATCAACAGTATCACTTTCAAAATTGCATCATCAGCCTCTTTTTTTTCTTAAGAAATTGACAAGCTGACTCTAAGACTCATATGGGAAGTCAAGAGACCCAGAACAGTAAAAAGAAAATCTTGAAAAAGAACAAAGTGCAGTCACTTTGAAACATACTTCCCAATTTTAAAACTTGCCACAAAGCTACAATAATCAAAATAGCATGGTATTTGGCATAAAGCTAAACATATCTTCCTTGGAATAAACAGCTATACACATCTGGTTTAAATGCCAGAAATAAAGCAACATATGTATAACCAATTGATTTTGACAAGGGTGCCAAAATCATTCACTGAGAAAATAGTTTCTTCAACAAATAATTGATCCTGAAAATCCAGATACCTATGTGCAAAAGAACAAAGTTTTAAGGCCCACCACACACACACATACACACACACACACAAAACACATGCGTGCACATGTGCACACAAGCAAAAATGATTTAAAAATGAATCAATGACCTAAAGAGTGAAAGTCATAAGACACTCAGAAGAGAAAATAGTGACCTTATATTTGTTATTGAATTCTTGAACCAAAACTATCAGTGACAAGAGGAGAAACAGACTGAATTTCATCAAAATTAAAAACACTTGGGCATCAAGAACATTATCAAGAAAGTGAAAGACAATCTGCATTCTAGAAGAAAATATTTGCAAAACATATATACAATAAAGGTTTAAAATATAAAGTAAAGGAACATCAATAACAAAACATCAACAATAAAAAGATAAATAACATAATAAAAATGGGCAAAGGAACAGACATTTCCCTAAAGAACAAATCACAAACATTTACATGAAAGGATACCATGAAGCATCAGAGAAATGTAAACTGAAACTACAAATAGATACATTTCACACTAAGAGACATAATAACAAGAATTAATGAAGATTAGAGGAACTTAAGACTGTATCCTTTGGCAGTGAGAATGTAACATGGTGTAGTCACTTTCAAGGAGCACAGACTGGCTGACCAATGTAAAGATAAGACTGAAAACCTACCAGCACCGTTTGCTGTATCCCAGGAACACAGTTCCTCACCCAGCAAAAATACACTGACACAGAGAAGGAAGAGACCAATGGATTTAACATAGATCAACAAGCAACAAGGAGAGAGAAATCTGAGTGAACAGAAGGGGTTTCAGGGGGAGGGGAAGGCTTACAAACAACCATTTACAGATGCTGTAAGAAATTTAAAGAATGAATAAAACGTATTTTAAAAAGTTTTAAAAAAGGTGTGGTATGATACAACATTCTACTTCTAGGTGTTCAAGGAAAACATATTCACACAAAACTTTCTATGCAAGCTTTCATAGTATAGTAAACTAGAAATATCCAAAAGTCCATCAATAGCTAAGTTGGTCAACAAAATATAACAATGGAATATTTTTCAACCATAGAAAGTATCAAAGTGTTGATATACGCTACAACATGGATGTAACTTGAAACACGGTGTGAGGCTTGCAAGGTCACATTTCTATGATGTCTATTCTATTTGTATAAATTGACAGAGTTCCAACCCCCAGAGTGGGGTTTTGTGGTTTTTTGTCTTAGTTTGGTTATCGGTTTTTTTTGCAGATGCCAGAAACACTTTTTTTGACAGCCAACTCACAGAATGTCCCATAGGAATTATGACCCCCACAGCCCAGAAGGAATGTGGAACATATTCTGTTGAAGGTTGGGGGCAGCCTAGCTGATCTTGTACAGGATCTATCGTCTATGTCAGCTGGGGCTTAGGTAGAAGTCAGCCAGAGAGAAGGTGGCTTTTCTGCTATAACCTTTAGTAAGTGGTAAGGAATACTCAGCAACAGGAGTGCCAGAAGTTATGGATCTCCTTTGTGTTGGTGAAAAGGACTCTCCCATGGGAAGAAACTTTCCTTCCTCATCTTTCTCCACTAGTCTTTATGTTCAAGGACAACTTGTAGGTGTCCACCATCATGTGGCAAGGCAGCAGGAACCCAGAGCAAAGGCTTCCTCCTTTGGTCCTCAGAGGCAGAGGACCTAGCTGGCGAACTCTGAGGTGCTGTTCAACAAGCATTCAGTTAAGTGGGGCAGTGATTGGCTCCATGACTAGAAAGGTGGAAGGGGCAAAGGTTGGAGAGGGAAAGAGGAAGGTGCAGAGATTCCCTCTAAGAAGGGAAGTGGTGTCCCAACTATTTTTTTCCAACATTGTTTTCATTATTCTGAGCACCTTACATTTCCATCTTAGAATCACCAGGTTGTTTGTTTCTACAAATATAATAAATTTCACAGAGGTCAAGTTTGCAAATAGACAAATCTATATAACCAAAGGCCCAGGATTTCCTTTGGGGGTAATGAAATGGTCTAAAATTGGAGAGTGGTAGTGGTTGCACAATTCTGTTAATGTGCTTTTTTAAAAGGGTGAATTTTATAGAATATGAATTTTGTTTTAATAGAGCTGTCATTTTTTAAAATTCAGTCCATCTTGGAAAATTGGGATGGTGTGGCTATTATATTTAATTTTCTTTTTAGCCTTCACGATCTGTAACAAAATACCTTGGACATAGAAGTGCCCAAAATATACCTGTAGATGAGTTTATGGTACTTTGTACTGTTCACAAATTGCTCCACTATTAGTTTAAGTCCCCTAAGTGTTGAAACTCCTTGACATATATTCTATGTCTTAGATCATGAGCAACCTTCTTTGTTAGACACTGCATTGCATTACTTCAACTTGGATGCAATTGTATCCACAGTGGGCAGAAATGCTCAAAACTTGGCATACCTGTGCAATGCTGAAAGGGGAAGGCTCTGGACTCAGACTCAGACAGTTGGTTTAAATTCAACTTCTGCAGGTAAATATGATATGAATGAATGACTTAACCTCGGTGAGCCTTATTTCCCTCATCTGTAAGGAGAGGATGGGTAATAATAGTGATCATGTGCTAGGGTTGTGTGGGGCTTACATGAGATATGGTGTGTAAAGCACTTATGTGGCCTCTAAGTGCTTATTATTCACCCACCCAGTTGCTCAACATTCATGAAGTACTGATTTTAATTCTTTCCCCTCAAAATATAGAGGCAAATGAATAAATATGCAAGCAAATTAATGCAGCAATGTGTTCCCGCTCTCTGAGAGACATCCAAAGAGCAGGTGAGCAATTCCCAAGGGGTGAGAGGCTCTGTGTGCAGGGGCAGGACACAGGATATCAAGAAAGATTTTATGAAGAAAGTACCATTAGAATAGGACAGTTATTAATTATTTCAAATGTATTTATTACCCAGATTGAGAGAAAGAAGGATATTGCAGAAGGAGGGAGTAAAAAGAAAGTATCATTTGTTCAGGGATTAGCTCTGGAACACATCCATGCCAAGGCATCATCACAGAAAAGGTAGAGATGTAGAGCAGATCACAGAAGGCCTTGTTTCCCCCTTCACCACAGCAGGCAAATCACCTGGCAAGAGTCACTCTCCCTCTCCCCTTCAACAGAGACATCTTGTTTTGTTGGTTTTGTTTCCAAAAGCCAAAGAGCAAAACAGAAAGAACTGAAACTTTGGGACTGCTGGCGTGTTTCTGATGGGTTCTGATCATTTAAATGCTGACTAGGCCAACCAGCCATTGGTCAGTCATGACTGAGCACCAGGAGATTTCAGGACGTTTAAGGCCCTCAATAAATCCATCTGCACTTTGTGTAACCCCAGAGTGTAATAATGTTATTTATAGTATCATTCAAATGACCACGATATATTTCTTACACATACTCGGTTTTCATTTATAGTTCTAGGCTCATACCTCCCCCAAAACCTTGGAATTTCTTAAGTATTGAAAGTCATAAAGTGTGTTTGTTATATGAAAAAGTTAATTTTGGAAAACACCTAAGGGTGGGGGTTGGCTGCAAGGGAAACCAACATGAAGAGAGAGTGGAAATTTCAGTTCCATCCCTTTCTTTCTAGGAAAGAAAGAGATGCTAGTGCTTGAATTCAACTGCCAGTGGACACTGAGTTCATCAATCATTCCTAAGAAATAATATAAAGGTTTTAAAATGCTTCCTGTTTGGTAAATATATGGAGAATTCTCTGACTTACAGCCAGTCAGTCAAAGGCCTGGGTGATAACCTTGCAACAGGCACCTGAGTGTGTAGAGGGAAAGGGAGCCACCAGTATATAGCCAGATGATCAAAAGTACAGGTCATTGGCCTGGCCTCGCAGGGGCATCTGAAATGAAGGACAGTGTAGAAAAAGTAAGCCCTTAAGCTAAGGGATATGATGCTATCTCAGGGAAGATAAAAGCAAAATTAAACAAATTAAGCAAAATTAAAAATTAAAAGCAAAATTAAAAGAGTTGAATTGAATTCTCAGACACTTTCCTGAGAATCGTTTCTTGGTCTAGGGAAACCTCCACACACCATGTTGGACTTCGGTCCAGGAATCCTAAATACCCAGTTTCCCTTGTGTGCCCACAGCATGCACTGTTCCCACACTGGTGACACCACAGGGTCTACAGCTGGATGGTAGCTACCAGAGGAGTGCCCTCAACTACCCAGAACAAGATCTGGGTCTCAGCCCTCATCATAGGTGACTATGACCACAGTCAATCTTGTGGTTCCTCTTAATTAACGGCCTGGACTAGTGAAGCAGCCAGAAGTGACCACAACATGAAGAGTTTTTGGAAACCTCCAGTTGGCTGAGTGTCAGTCTTCCATTAGGCCCAAGATTGGTGTGTTGTTTAACCGCATCACCCTTTCCTGGAATCCAGCCCTTTGGCTGACTCTTTTCTGTGGAGACAGAGTGTCCCTCTTGTGGCTCCAAAATACCACGTAGCATTTTCTTTTGCTTCAACATTCCTATTTCTCATTATTTTAGCTTGCTCCAATCCATTTTTCTTCTAATCCATTTCTCTCTTTTCTTTTTCTTAAATTCAATCTTTCCTCACTTCTTCAGTTATCACCACATAACATAAATAATTTTTTTTCCTGCAAAAATTTTGACTTCCCATTCTTTCCTTGTTCATGATTTCTTTGTTTCTTTCTTTCTGCCCTCTTCTTTCTCTCCCTTTCCATTTTTCTATTTTTAATGGACTTTAGATGAATCTAAATAGATTCATATTATTATGTGATCATGCATTTCATGATGCACTCATCAAGTTCCAGGAATAGCCCTTTTATTTACTTCATTTTTTTTCTAATTACTTGTTTTTTTAATGTAATAAGCACCAGTGACTCTAAAGGAGGATCGTGGCAATATGCTACAGCAAATCATTCTGTAGTTCAACACTCCACGCCTAAATCCCCCTCTGAGTAGGCACCATGCCAGTTCCAAGGCATCATTCTATCCTATCTTTTTTATATAGTTTTAATTTATTTACACGTAATTCTAAAAAACTTTTACTCTAGATTTTTAAGTTTATGAAAAAGTTAATGCTGTAGTACTCTTTTTCTTTGTTTCAGCTTTACTGTATAGACTTTTTTATGTTTTATCTTGAAATGAATTCAAACTTACAAAAATGTTCAACAGTACATATAACTCTCATACAACCTTAATGATATATGTGCCTTATTTATGATGTATATGTATAATTATTATTATCTAGGTTGCATACTTGCTTCTTTACCTTTTAATATATCAGTGTCTATTTTCTAAGACCAAGGAAAATTTCCTTCATAACCATAAATGAGGATATTTAATACTGACATCATATTTGTACACTTACACCTTGAAAGTCCCCTTTTAATTTTGTCTGTTGCCCCAATGATATCATATATAGCTTTTTTTTTCTATTACAGAATGTAGAATCACTTGCCAAATTTAGTTACTCTATGCCTTTAGTCATCTTTGCTCTGAGACATTTCATCAGTATCCTTTGTGCTCTCTGTGACATTAACAGTCTTCTGGTATTTTATCAACATATCTTGATTTGGGTTCTTCCAATATTCCTTTTGATTGCATTCAGTTATGCATTTTTTGGCAGGAATACTTCAGAATTGATTTTATGTGTTGTGTCCTCCTCATTAAGTCACTTCAGAGGTCCTTTGATAGGGACATTATCTTTGATCTCCTGGTTATGATCTCAATTTTTACCAGACTCTATGCTTACATATGTTTTGGGGACAATTATTAACTCACTTAATATTACATACATTCATTCATATTACCACATGTTAATTTCTCTTCCTCACCTATACAAACATACACACATTTTTTAATTTTCTTTCTTCCTTACCTTTCATCTTCCAGATACATTCTTATTCAAAATCAAATGGAAGTATACAACTCCTTGTTAAGATATATACTTTCTTTAGTTCAATAATTATATACTAAATCTCAAAAAATGTGCATATAGTGTGCTAAAAACACATGTTGTTATAAAAAAATGTGACTGCAAAAAAGCAGCTAGCTAATAGTTCAAATAGGGATCCTTTACCTCTCACTCAACCAAGTAACCCATCAACAGTCAAGTAACTATTATGTCCTTATCATTCTGCTTGCAAAAACACACAGAGCTCCTTCTCCCAACAGTGCACCATACTTCTTGACACATCTCAAATGTCACCTATAAGATTATCCCTTCCTGCTTACACCCTAAGCAGCTAACAGAGTACCTCCTATTTACCAAGCATGCATTAAATGCATTTTTCTCAGTAGTTCTGGAAGGTAGTTGCTACTATCCTTACTGCTCCAATGAGTAGACTGAGATTCAAATGTTTGAAGGACTTAGATATAGTGACAAATCCATTAGAGAGCAGAGCCAGAATTGGTGCTTAGACCTGACTTCAAAACTAACTTGACATCCTACTATTTCACAATAGGTGCTAAGTAAATGCCTTCTCTTTAAAATTCTGATAACTTCTTACTTATAGTTCAGTCACAGCATCACCATACCATACCATAGTTACTTGAGCATAAGAACTGTTGTACTAACCTTTGAGTCCCTGAAATTCAGCAGAGAAACTGAAAATACAATCCACATTATTCACAAAGTCTACATTGGAGAAGTTACTAAAATTTAATCACCCCAAAGTCAATACTAAGACTCTTTTATCAACATTCACATGTGCAGAAAATAAAATTTTGAGTCATCTGACTTACATATTCCCAGCTCTGCCTCCATATTTCAGTTGTCATACTGTAAACAAATGTTCCTTTCACAGTGCACATAGTAACCTCTTTCACAATCTTGTGCTGTTTGTTGGTGATTCGATTGTTCAAAAGGACCCCCAATGTACTGCCTAGAATGTAAGAAGACTATGATGTGCCTTAAGGGAAAATACATATACATATATACTCAAGCATAAGTTATAAAACTTTTGATTGTTAATTTCAATATTCATAACTCAATAATATATTAAATAAGGTGTCCTTAAAAAAAACTATACACGAAGCAAGGTTATACATTGATTGGGTTACAAAAACATGACCAGACCCTGGTAAGAACCTAACTCTGCAGTTCCCCTAAGAGAAGATTCATTATTAATTATTTACTAATTAATTAACTATTCAGTATTAATAATTCAATGCTCATGGCAACTTTGAGGACTATAACTATGGCAAGTAATAAGAATTGACAGTGGTAGATGCTAAATAGATATAGAATAAAAGAATGAAGAAAAGAAAGACATCTGTTGGGGGAGGAATGACATTAACAAATGAAAGCTTCATGAACTTATATAAAGATAGTTACATAACTTAAATTATATGTGAATATAATAAAGAAGTATGAGATAATATAGATGGAAAATAGACTAACATAATAAGAAATATGGAGGGAGTATATAAAGTAAATTCACATCTTTGACTTAGTGGGAAAAAATGTTTTATGACCATTTTTTCCAAATACTTATGCAAATTCTATCTTTTCTGACTGCTCTGAATCTAACACTCCAAAATTAATGACTTTTCTCTTTGTATCTCATTGAGCACAGAACAAAAATCTGTTGTAGGGCTGCAAAAATATAATACCACATCTTTTAGCCACAAGTTTTCAAGGGCTCATTATAATGTTTCCAAACTTTTTATTTTTCTGAAATTTCCCCTACTAAATAACAGCATGGTTATTTCCACCTTTTCTTCAAATGTACTAGAATATTTATATTTGAGCTCTTCACAAAACAACAGGAAGGAATTTGTTTGCTCTTTCAACTGACTTTATAATGCAGTCCTACAGCGTTGCAGGGTGGGAGGGGTTTGACCTGTCAGTTCCTTATCCATGATTGTGGTAACAGCAGACATAACATTATGGCTCTAACAGAGCAAAGATGAGCTTACAAAGTACACGGTTTAAATAATTCCAGAGCTTTCAGACACAAATCTCTTTCTGAAAGACATGAATCTCATGTAACCATAATCATGACTGGTGGTAGGGAATTTTATAAACAGAGTGGCTCCCAAACCCTCCAGACTTAGTTATCCCACAGCTAAATCAGGTGATTCCCAACACATGATTCATATCCCACAAAAAAAAATGAGATGTTTATAAAAACAAGATTCCCAAAAGACAAAGTAATCTTTTCTCTAAATTCATTCAAAATTTTAAGCCAATCTTTCTGTTTTGTTAGACATAACTACCATGTTTTCTATCCTAAAATAAAGGGTTCGTACAAATACACACAGTTTTCACATCAAAGATTGAGGTTTCTGATACAGTTTAAATGCAATTTTGCCTAAATATAAATGAAGATCACAAATCAAGTCTATTACTAGTGATGTATACATACATGTATTTTTCTGTAATGGAGTTTTCAACCACACACAAAAAATGGTAGAAGGAATAATACAACAAACTCGTGTGTATCAACTGTACAACTTCAAATATTATTAGAATTACTGGAGATTATAGTTTAAATAAAAAATAAGAGTACCCAGTCTCCTACCTTTTCCTAACTGAAACTGCACCAAATAATAACACCACAATACTGAATACTTTTCATAATGAGATCTTTGACCTTTATTTTTTATAGGTATTACATATTTAATTTTTTATTTGCATTTTAGTCTATTATATCTTCATCTTTCATTGATGCTACATGAATTCTAAATGCAGAATTAGTCATTAGTAAATTAATAAAAACTGGATTAATTAATGATGAATATATTGAAAAACACCTTGTCAGTTTTCCATTTCCTGAACTGGCAGTCAGCATAGTTTTTTGTAATTAATTTATTTTTTTATTGATTGCATATATATGTGTAAATTACTTCATTGTCTAGGGAGAACTGCAAGGTTCTCCCATTTCCTTATACCTGTTAACCATCTTAATTCTTTGTGCCCTCCCATTCCCCTGTTTTCTCCCTTCTTGCCCTCTCTAGCTCTATGGTTTAGTTCTGCTGGCAATTTCAAATTTTCTTATATGTTTGCTTTTTCCCTAGATCTCTCAAATAAGTGAGATGCTTGCCCTTTAAACACAGTACATTTCAACCTGAAATATCCAGGGCTAGTTCTCCAAATACTAGTGTAAAAAATTATGCTAAAAATTCATTTTCACCATAAAAATATGGTTTTAAAATGTTTTTCATTTTGTTATTTTCATTTCACAAAATTTGCAATTCAATCAGATAAATTTACATATGAATGGTATTTATTATATGAAGTAATTGTTAATTTCTTCTTTTTTTTTTTATTGAGACTAGTTCTCACTATTTTTGTCTCTCAACCGCAGGCTCACATTGCCCGGGGTACTGCAGACTCAAGCAATTCCCAGCCTCAGCTTCACTGGTAGCTGGGATTACAGGCGCACGCCACCACACCCAGCTAATTTTTTGGTACTAGGTCTCGCTACGTGCCCCCGGCAGGACTCAAACAGCTGTCCCTGGCCCTGGCCGCAGCTTCCTAGGCTGCCGCTTACAGGCATGCACCACCATGCCCGGGCTTGTTATTTTCTTTAGGTTAATAGTGGATAATTAGGAATATTGTTTTATTTTTAGGAGATGCAAGATCAAGTATTTGAAGGAGAAATATAATGGTGTCTGCATCTCGCTTTCAAATAGTTGGGCAGAATTTGTGTGTGTGTGTGTGTGTGTGTGTGTGTGTGTGTGTGTGTGTGTGTGACTGCCAACCTTTTTCTTAGAGGTTCAGATAGTGAATAATTTCAGTTCTGCAAACAGAGACAAAATCAAGGATATTTTGTAGAAAACTATATAATCAGTTAAAATGTTATTTCAAAACGAAAAAACCCTTCTTTGGGGCTATAAAAAATAGTGATAGACTGGGCTTAATATAGACCACAATTTGTCAACTCCTAATGCAATGGTTATAGAGATATAGATAACTGAAAAACAGAGTCAACGACATAGAGACAGAAACAGCAAGACAGAGACACAGAGAGAACAAATAAAGGAAAATATTGCTAATTAAGAGTATATGATGTTTATTATATAAGGCTTTCAAATTTTTTGTTCATTTGAAGATGTATATAATATAGCTTGTAATAAAAATGGAGAAATACGTATATATAAAACTAAAGTGAAAGTAAATATCATCTATAATACAAGCAGTTAGGAATTAACACCATTGATAAGGTAGCTTTTTCTTAATTCCTAAAGTGTATATTTTTTCCAACAATAAAATCTTACTGTATATAAAATATTATATCCTGCATCTTCATTTAGCATTTATTCATAACATGTTCATATATTAATTGACATACAATAATCTATTAAATGATTAAAAGTACCTTTACTCTTTACCAATTATTGAACAATTTGTTTCTGATTCTTCACCTATATAAATACAAATGTCCTACTGTGATGTTGATCTATTACCATATTGTCTCCTTAAAAAAAGAAACTTCATAATAATGAGCATTAAAAAAAGCAATTTTGTGATGTGTGTATACCCTGTTTGATGTGGAGTACAAGAAGAGATGATAATAAAAACTGATGGCTAACATTGCTAGAAAATATCCCATATCTTCAGAGCCCTTTTATATAAGTTAACCTCAGAGGATAAATTGAATAATATGAATAAGAAAAAAGAAAAAAATTTTATTTTGTTTAAATTATGTAATATCAGTTTACCATTTTAACATACAATTTACAATTTACTATTTAACTATTTTAAGAGTACAATTAAATAACATTCAGTACATTCATAGTGTTATGCAACAATCACCATCATTCATTTCCAAAACTTTTTTTCCATTCCAAACCAAAATTCTGTATTAAAAAATAACTGCCTATTAGCTCCTCCCACAATCCCTCTATTCCCTTGTCTGACTCTATGGGTTTGCCTTTCTAGGTATGTCATCTTAAAATAAGTCAGATTGTGTTTGTCTTTTTGTATTTGACTTTTTTAATTTAACACAAGGTACTAATGTTCATTCTTTTTGTAGCATGTATTTCATTCCTTTTTAGTATTCAACAATATTCCACTTATGTATTTACCATGCTCTCCTTATTCACTATTCATTGTTGGTGAATATTTGAGTTGTTTCCACCTTTTGTCTATTGTAAATAGTGCTGTTATGAATACTGGTGTTAAAGTGTCTGTTTCCATCACTGCTTTCAATTATTCTGAGTATAATCTAAGTGTGCAATTACTGGGCCAATCATACAGTGAGTATATGTCTAACTTTTCAAGGAATCACCAAACTTTTCCCAAAAATTTGACAATGGATGGTGGTTGTTAATGACTATTTTTCTTCTGTTTCTTTGTTGACTTTCTGGACTACCAAGTCTGACCTGGCTCTAATGCTTGTCATCCACATCTTCTACCTATTTCCCATGCCTCACTTGCTCCAAATTATACTCCTCAAGCCCACTCCCTCTGCCTTGTGCTTTATTCCCCAGATGTGCACAGGGCCTATACCTCAATTGCTCAGATGTCTCCTCCAATATCCTCTCCTCAGCTTATCCTGACAAGCTTACAAAAGAAGCCTTACGTTGTCACCCGCTAGCCTAACTTTTTACTACTCAGAACTGAACTTGTCACATGTATGTCTGTCTCTCTGCTAGTAGGAAGCTTCAGGAGGACAAGGGAGTTGCCTACATTATTCACTACCCTGTTATAGTTAGTAGCTGTTCAATAAATATTTATTGAATGATGGAATGAATGACATCACACTAGAGGACGTTTTAAGTCTTGGTCTTGTAAAAACTTGATTTACTAGAAAGATATAGATTTCACTGAAGATTATATAGACTCAAGTGTTTGGAAATATGCTATAGTTTTGATCAGGCTCTCTAGTAATTCCTTCTACACATCAACCATGTGTATGAGTTAAGCCACGGTTTTTATGATGACTTTTTTCTCATGTCAAAAATTTTAGAGCTATGAAAAAGTCACAAAAGTTAGTGTGATGGTTGAAAAAGTCACAAAAGTTAGTGTAATGGTTGACACATGCTGTTAGGAGAGGTTTCATGTTCCTCACCCCTAATTCCATGCACTACCTTGGACTAGCTACCGGGAACTATGGGCAGAGCTGAGTGGTGAAAGAAGCTGTGTAACACAGAAGGCAGGGAACTGAAGGATTTCCATGTTTGTTTAGTTTGGACTTGCATCCAGGGACTTGGGGGAACTTGGAAGAGATCCATGAAGAATAGATAAGTAAAGACACTTGAAAGAGACATGTGGCTGAGAGACATATGGGGTGTCTGACCTTGGTAGAGACAATAGTGAACATTATTTGATTTATACTTTGAAATTACTCTTTTTGTCCCAAATTTGCCTGACTCCATTGGTCTGCGTCCTCCCCACTTCCTGTAGTTACCCATCAGAAAGTAACTTAGATTTATGACAAGCTTTTGGACCTGAGGGACCATGGTTTGGGTCCACCCTGTTGCATTGGTCATTTGCTAATGAAGGGATGGGAAGTTTGGGGGCTCTTATTGGGAAGCATTAATTATTAGAAATAACCTTTCTTCTCTCTATGCACAATGATTCTATCAAAGATCACAACATTTCTCTTAAATTTATTGCTAAAGCATCTGAAAATCCCTGGAGAGTTGGTTTCCTCAAGTTTTCCAATTTTAACATTAAATACCCTCTGAGACCTAACTGATCCCAATGTCAGGAAAAGACTCAAGAAAATTTACAAACCCAGTAGCTATTTCTAAGGACAAGTTCAAATTAAAAGCTACAACTTGCCAAACAAACTTATTTCATATATTGGGTGTTACATTGAGTAGATCCCAAATGTTTTACTAACCTAATAAAGATACAGCTGGAGAAGAAGAGAAATTCTGCCCCATGTACATTTTGCTGAAATAAGGTGTGTTTGGTTATCATCTGTCACACCTGTTGAAATTTGACTTTGTCTTTATAAATTTTGCTTGAAATCCATTCTCATCCCAGATTTGTGAGAAAATTCACCGTCCTCCTGCTTTTGATGTTTTTCTTTAACACTGGTGCCATCTAGTGTGGAGGAAAAAAGAATTCTGGGCTCTGGAAAAGAGAAGTGAATGAGTGCTATATTCTTACTTATCTGGATTCAAAGTCTGTTTTATTGCAGAATAAACGCTTGGGTACTATACCTAGCATGGTCTTCTTGTTTTGCTCTCCATAAAGCAGAGTTTCTGAGGGAAAAAAATCATACTTTAAATTAGACTGCATGCTCTTCCCATAAGTGACTTGAGTGACCCCTGAAAATGGTTCGCTACTCACTTGACCCAGAAAACCCTCCAAAATCATGCAAATCAAGAGGTTCAAATCTTCGGGTTCATTTTAAGAACACTCGTGAAACTGCCCAGGCCATCAAGGGCATGCATATCTGAAAAGCCACCAAGTATCTGAAGGATGTCACTCTACAGAAGCAGTGTGTGCCATTCCATCATTATAATGGTGGCGTTGGTTGGTGTGCCCACGCCAAACAGTGGGGTTGGACACAGGGTCGGTGGCCCAAAATGAGTGCTGGATTTTTACTGCACATGCTTAAAAATGCAGAGAGTAATGCTGAACTTAAGGGTTTAGATGTAGATTCTCTGGTCATTGAGCACATTCAAGTGAACAAAGCCCCGAAGATGCGTCGCAGAACTTACAGAGCTCATGGTTGTATTAACCCATACATGAGCTCCCCTTGCCACATTGAGATGATCCTTACTGAAAAAGAGCAGATTGTTCCTAAACCAGAAGAGGAGGTTGCACAGAAGAAAAAGATATCCCAGAGGAAACTGAAGAAACAAAAACTTATGGCCAGGGAGTAAACTCGACGTGAAATAAAAGGAAATAAAAGTAAAAATGAATGAATGAATGAATGAATGAATGAATGAATGAATGAATGAATGAATGAATGAATGAATGAATGAATGAATGAATGAATGAATGAATGAATGAATGAATGAGACTGCATTACTCATGAGAGTGAAAACAACTTGGCCACAGGACACAGCTTCCAAAGTGACCCTTCAGCAGTGTGGCATCAGGAAAGGTTCCCCCGGCTTCCACTTCCACGCCCACCACACACTCAGGTCTTTGGCATGACTGTTTTCTTTTTATCCAGCGTGATAGGTTGGAAAGAGGGAGTACAAAGGAGAAAAAGAAAAAAGCAAAGGGGAAGAGAAAGAGAATGAGAGTAAAATATAGTTGATGGGGAGAAAATTATAATAAAGAAACTAAAAGACGGACTATTCATACCAGACAGAAAGTAAAGAAAGAAAACAAAGCTGTCTTATAATATCTTGTAGTAAAAGACTCAGGAGTTTACAAATACAGAAATACATGGAAAAATACTGAGAATCCGAGGTAATAAGAGAAAAAGAAATGGAGGAGGCAAGGATGGTGCTGATTCATCTCAGGAGAGACCACCAACCAGCATGACAAACCCCTAGTTAGCTCCAAGTTGAATGTGTGACGTGTGATCTTCAGTCCTCCTCATCCCATCTCACACCAGCTCTGTTCTTTCCTGGGTGTTCACTCTTTCTCCCCCACAAGTAAAGGACTGCTTTGCTATACTTGTTATACTTGTCTACCTCTACTGAGTCCAAGAACGACAGAGATTTTTGGTTTTGCTTGTTTTGTTGACTGATGTATTCCAAGTATCTACAGCAATACCTGGCACATATATGACATGCATTTAATAAATATTTATTAAATAATGAAGAAATTATGGGAGTAAGAAGGTAAGTGTGCAGCATTTATTTTGCTTTGTTATTGTGATCTCTCTTCTCACTGGCAGATCACATTTTCTTTTTCAGGCTACTGCCTAGTTTCTTAGTGTATACTTTCTGCTTTAGAGTGAATATGTGTCTCCCCCCAAACTCATGTATCAAAACCGAATGTCCAATGATGTCTAGTGTTAAGTTGTGGGGTCTCAGGGAACTGTGTAAGTTATAAGGCAGGGGCCCTCATAAATGTACTAAAAAAAAAAAAAAAGACCCCATACAACTCCTAATCCCCTCCCACTAGGTGAGAACTTGAGAAATCAGCAAGAACTTGAGAAATCAGACCCTTATTCTGTCCACATCAGTACCCTGATATCACATTTCCAACAACCAGAGGTGTGAGAAATAAATTTCTGTTGCTTATAAGTCATCCAGTCAGCAGTATTTTTTATAACAGCACCTGCTTTTTGAGGAGACAAGTATAATTACTTTTCAGATATCATTGATTATATTTTCTCTCAAATCAAATTGCTTCTGAAAATGAAATTCTGATATAAAAAAAAACAGACACTCAGTAGAAACTCTGCAATGCTAGAATCAAATTGCATTTTAGAAACCACAAAGAAAACTAAAGAAGTTAGATCCCTTCTCTGTGCAAACTAAATCTTAGAAATAACATCCTGGAGGGAAAAAAAGCAGGTTGTAAAAGCTTGCTTTGTTTTATTTCTATTTAGTACATCTATTAAAAATATCCTCTTTTTCTACATTTTTCCTCCTAATTTTTCAAAAATGTGTTTACTTACTTGTGGTAACATTGGTTTCCATCACTGATTCAGACAAGTAGATTCAAACCTCCTCACATAGGCATCACACCCACACCAGAACACCCACAGCCTTTTGTTATTTACCACACAGCCCTCTCACCATCAGGTTCCCTCCCCCAACCTCTTACAGAGGCTCCACTTCTGCAGTCATTTCTAGATTTTGTTTGGGCTTAGCCCTATTAGTCCATTTGTTCTACTCCTCTAAATTCTACATTTGAGTGAAATTACCTGATCTTTGTCTTTCTCCCTCAGGTTTATTTTATTTAACATAGCCTCTCCAACTCCATCCATGTTTTTTACAAGTGGCAGGATCTCATATTCCTTTACAGCTGAGTAGTATCCCATCGTGTATATGTAGCACATTTCTTAAACCACTCATCTGTCATTGAGCACGAAGGTTGTTTCTGCAGCTTGGCTATTGCGTATAGTGCCACAAGGAATATAAGTGAAAATTTTCCTTTGAATTAGTATTTTTGCATTCCTTGAATTAATGCCAAGGAATAGAAATACTGGATCATATGCTATATCTATTTTTTAAATTTTGGGGATGCTCCATGTTGTTTTCCACAGGGTTTGGACTATACATTCTCACCAACTGTGTAGAAAAGTTACTTTTTCCCTGCACCCTACCCAACACTTGATGTTTCTGGGTTTGGGGGAAGGAAAGATGTTATTGGGGAGTTATGACTGTTTTTTGTTTTTATGTAAACCATTCTCACAGGATTGAGCTGGTATCTCATCATGGTTTTCATTTGTTTTTCCTTAATAAGTAATGAAAAACATTTTTTCATATGCTTGTTGGCTATTTGTCTTCTTTGGAGAGGTCTGCTTTTAGGTCATCTTAACCCCAAGTTGAATGTGTGACATGTGAATATTTTCTCCCACCCAATAAGGTGTATTTTTTGTTTTACTAATAGTTCTATTGTATAGATTTTTTTAGTTTGGTGTAGTCCCTGTAGCTTTTATTTTCCTTGCCATTGGAGTCAAGTTCCTAAAGTCATCCTTGCCAATATTGTGGAGTGTTTTGCCTGTATTTTCTTCTATCTAGTTAAAGAATTTTGGTCTAATATCCAATTTTTAATCCATCTTAAGTTGTTTTTTGTGTATGGTGTGAGTGATCTAGTATCATCTTTCTGCATATGGCTCTCCAGTTCCTAGAACCATTTATTGAAACAAATTCCCTTTCTCCATTATATACTATAGGCACCTTAACTGTCCATTAAAATGTGTGTTTATTTCTGGACTCTCAATTCTATTCCATTCATTTATATTGGTTCAAATAACATACTATTTTGATTACTATGAACATGTAATATAGTTTGAGTCTGGATGTATGATACCTCTAATCCTTCCTTTTATTGTCAAAATTGCTTTGGTAATCTTGTCTTTGTGCTTTCATATAAATTTCAATAATTTTTTATCTATTTCTATGAAGAAGTCTTTGGGATTTTGGTAGGGTTGAATGAATCTGTAAATTGCTTTGGATGAGATAGACATTTTGATAATGTTAATTCTTCAAATCCATAAGCATGGATATCTTTTCCATTTCCTTGAGTCTTTTTTAATTTATTTTAGTAATGACCTATAGTTTTCATTGAATAGTCTTTCACTTCTAAGTTTTTCCTAGGTATTGAATACTTTTTGATGGTAATGTAAAGGACATTCTTTTTCTTGGTTTATCTTCTTATTTGTTCTTTCCATGTACAAATTAAATAGACTCTTGTATATTGGTTTGACAACCTGCCACTTGACTGTATTGATATATTGTTTCTTATAGTTTTTTAGTGTTCAGGGTTTTCTGTAAGTATAAACATGTCATTTGCAGAGTGATAACTTTACTTTTCCAATTTTATATTTTTCCCTTGCCTAATTCCTTTAATTAGGACTTCCAATACTATGTGGAGTAGTAATGGTAAGAGTGTACATCCTTGTCTTCTACCTGATCTTAGAGGAAGAGCTTTCAGTTTCTGACCATTAAATATGTGTTTGCCATATATCGTATTTATCATGTTAAGGTATATTCCTTCTAACACTGTTTCTTAAAAGTTTTATCATAAATGAATGGTGAATCTTTTCAAATGTCTTCTCTACATCAATTGATTTGATCATATGATTATATATTCTTTTGCTCATTTGTTAAATTACAATGATTTATTTACATATGAGAAGCATCCTTTTATCCCAGAAATAAACCCACTTGGTCATTAATTAATTAATTGTTGAATTCGGTTTGCAAAATTTTGCTGAGGATTCATCAAGGCTGTTAGTGTATAGTTCTCTTTGTGATGCCCTTGTCTACTTTTAGTAATAGAGCAATGCAGAATTCACAAAACATCTTCGAGAGCATTTCATCACCCTCAGCTTTCTGCAAGAGTTTGAGAAGGATAAGTATTATTTCCTCTCTGAAGTTTTGGTAGAATTTATCAGTGAAACCAACTGGTTCCAAACTTTTGTTTTTGGAGAGATGTTTTACACTGCCTCAATTTCTTTCTTTGTAATCAGGCATTCAGGTATTCTATTTCTTCCTGATTCAGTCTTGAAATATTTGTATGCCTCTAAGAACTTGCCCATTTCTTCCAGATTTTCCAATTTGTTGACATGAAGACATCCATTATTTTCTCTTATGATTGATTCTCTGTATTCCTAAGATGTCTGTTGCAACTTCCCTTTTATATCTGGAATTTTAAAATGTTTGCATAACGCTGGAACACTCCATTATACTTGGAGAGTTCTAATTAGAACAGTAATTGGAACTAATTGGAAGCAGTAATCCACTACTCAAATATGAAACAATAAATAATGTTTAAGTATCTCAGGAATTGATCAGTCTGTTTTGGATGGATGTTGGGAAGACGTGTAAAACCATGCAGATTCCACATGTGGTCCATATAAATCTGTCTTGACAGTCTGAACTAGCTCTGCTTTTGTATAGCACATCATAATTTTCTGAACACCTGCACTTTTATTCTCTAATTTGATCCTCCCAATATGTCTGTGACATAGATGGGACTAGGATTTATCTTTGAATGGTTCAAGGGAAATAGCTTGTAGCAATGAATACTGAGGCCAAGGCAAGTGAGTGCACGGGCTAGGTGAGTGGGGGGGGTCTCTAGGCTACCGCGCCCCACGGCCAGCCATGGCAACTGGTCGCAACACCCAGCAGGTAGTAAAGGCGGCAATGATCCCTGGTGGATAAACCCCCCCAAAGCCTGGAGAGCCCAGGAGGGGGAATGGATGGGGTTTTCGCCCCATCCACCAGTAGATGGTTGTTGCATGGGACAGCCATGTGCAACCTGGATCATCGGAGGCATGTTTCCCCCAGTCCCCACCCAAGGGGGGGTTTAAGAGGGTGCATGCCCAGCCATCTGGGCCCTGCTTTCACTCAGAAAGGTACTGGTGCACGGATGGGGGTTGGGAGGGAATATCCCTTCCATTTCACTCTCACCCCAGCTAATATTCAGGAGGAGGAAATACATACATAATACAAACTCCATCATAGAATGAGTGAGGGACCAGGTAAAAATCCAGCCCACAAGCCTGAGCTGGACAAAGCAGATAGACAATCCAGAGAACCAGTACATGTGAGACAGGAGAAACAACTATGGAAACAAAATGTCACAAGGTGCACCTACCCGCTCCCCAGGTCTAGAAGACCCAAGACTTCATTTTGGAGATGCCTTTTAAGAGACTAAGGCACCCCTCCCCACACTACAGGAGAGGAGAGGAGGGTCAAGAACTGAAAGCATCAGCCCCACAGCAGGGCTGCAAAGTGAGACAGAGGAGATGATTTACAATGGCCACTTACAGATGCCTGTATGCACAGAGAAACTTCTTCACCGACGCTGACAGGAGTGAGACCCCTAAGTCTGATGCCAGAACCATAAGATAAAGCAGTAAAACAACAGAGATGGGATTGGAAAAGTCAGCCTCCAATGAGAAAGCATGGCAGACCACAAATAAATATAGACTGGCCGCCCAATGCATTCTTAAGACTGAAAACCTACCAGCAAGGTTCACCTGGTTCCAACAACACAGTTCCTCACCCAGTGAAAGAACGCTACCACAGGAAAGAAAGAGACTAGTGGACAACACAGACTAGTAAACAACAAAGAACGGGGTTTGAGAGAATGAAGGGGGCACCAGAGGAAGGAGGGAGAGGGAGGTATCCCCAAAACCATTTACCGAGGTTGTGATTTAAAGAATATAAATAAATAAATAAATAAATAAATAAATAAATGAATGAATGAATGAATGAATGAATGAATGAATGAATGAATGAATGAATGAATGAATGAATGAATGAATGAATAAATAAATAAATAAATAAATAAATAAATAAATAAATAAATAAATAAATAAAAATAAACAAATAAACTCTATGAGCTCCAGCATCCTCACTTGCAAGATAATCATGCAGGTCTACAGTGGGTTCCAGTCCATGAGTCAATTTGAAAAAGATTTTTTTTTAATTTTAAGGATTTCATTGGGTTTTCCAACTCTTTATTGTTTGAAACGAAATCAGTATATTGAGACCTACAATCATTTACTCACTCTTCCTCTCACCCAAATTCCAACCAGTCAATAACTAGAACAGATCAAAAGAACAATTTTATTAGAGGGTTAGTCAAGTGCCAGACGCCCCATAAAATAATAGAGTCTTATAAAGCCAAATAAGGGAATGCCAATGGGTATCCTTCAATGGTAAGTAACTACTGTGCCCAACACTAATCTGCATAGCAGCCTCAAGAGAAGGTAGGATCTCATACCAGAGGAGGCTGGGTGTTGGCCCCCAAACATCAGTCCCTGGTAGATACCTCTGGAGCTGTGAAGTGGGTGGCTGAACTATTGTCCCATAAAGTTCTGAAATAAATCAAAACAGAATATAAGATAATGTCAAGGCCTGGTAAACTATAAGCCAACATTCTTTGCCTTTATATATCCTGTCCTCAAATTAAGTACCACTCAGTGCTCCACATCATTTACCAGAGATCTTACAATGAGCGTTGGATGGAAATATAAAATGCTCCAAATAAGTCAAAGTCTACAACACAAAAAATGTCAAAATTTTAAATCACATCAATGATTATATTTTCAAAAGCAGACTGAATTTCAAAGGTGAAATATTTTGACTTTGCTAACAAAAATTCTTAGTGCATTAAAGTGTAACATTTTTCTCTCATTCCAATTTGCTATATAGCAGAATCTTATTCTCAAGAACATAATTTTAATAGAATTGTCTCTTTCATGAGTGTTACAGAGAGATTCATTGATATCAGAGGGACAAAAGACACTTTCAAGGAACAAGACAGAGGTGAGAGGTACCATCCACATGCCAGCTTCCAATGGGGAAGATTTAGGACAAGAGCCATTGAAATGGGGTTCAATAACTAACAAGCATTCCTGAATCTCTTTTGTTTCTCAGCCTAGGTAAATAATTTAAACTAAGTCTTCTTCCTCTCAAGAAAATTCCAAGAATGTCCATGCATGTTCAGTCCATTCTAGAACTGTTGGTATAACAGTTACTGGTTTCCATTATGTGGGTCTGCCTCATGTACCCATAGAAAGCAATTAGTTAAATGACACAGAATGAAATATTAGCCTTTCTAAAGGAAGAGATTCTAACATACTACAATACATTAAGTGAAAAAAAAATCACAAAATATAAATAATGAATGATCCCGCATATATGTGGTACTCAGACAAATTCATAAAGACAGAAAGCAGAAAAGTAACTGTCAGGAACAATTACTGTTTCATAGATAAAGCTTCAGTTTGGAAAGATAAATATGTTGTGGAGATGGGTGGTGGTGATGATAGCACAACAATGTGAATGAACTTTATATTTTTGAGCAGTATGCTTTAAAAAGGGTTGACTCGAAGTTTTATGTTACATGTATTTTGCCACAATTTTTTAACTTAAGTATAATCTCTCTTAGATTGATTGTGCTAAGAAAGGTTCCCTTTCTGCAATTTTCTTCAACCTTCTCTACGCAGCAATGGATACCAACCGAACTTGAGGCTCTTTTAGTCAATTCCTTAATTTACTCAATTCTCCTACCTTCCCACGTTGGTTCATGGAGCACGGTTCACTTTCAAATGTCAACCTTGAAGTCAATGCCAGAAAGAGTGCTTATACTCTACTTTGTAGTCACCTAACAAAAGAGAAACATCTAATCTGATTGGGAAGAGCTGACATTCACAAAGCATACTCATTTGTGGTTAGGGTCCTAAGTAATAGTTCACTGAGTCTGTCCTCTTTGTGTGATACTATCAAGCCCAATCCACTCAGTCTGTGACTAGGAATGAGTTAGATGAACCTTGTCTGAATTTGATCGAAGAAAAGGAGCAGGAGGCTATCTGCTGGAGTGTACTTGAAACTGAGTAAACCAAGGAGGAAAGGGGATGCATGTTATTGAGCACTAACCCAGTCAATTTTCAAAGTGACTTTTTTTCCTTATCTGGGTTTCAGTTTCTTAAGCCTCCACTCCTCTGAAGAGGGTAAAGGAAGGGAAACTTTACCTCTATCATCTTGGATTTTCAATTGGGGCTTTTATACTAAGAAAAAGAAAAATAAGAAATACAGTATACATCAAACAAGAGAAACCTAATGAAGAGTAACTCAAAATAATAGCTAAGAAATCCAGTTTATGCAGCATCTTCAGCAAACAACAGTAAGTTTCTAGAGAAATGATAGGACAAAGAAAAGCAGTTTTAGGCCTCCAAGGATAGCACACTGGTAAAGTAAATACATGGAAGAAAACTGATGGAGTAAGTCTTAATTGCAGATTCCTTTTTGTCTGTGTCACAACAGGCCTTCATCACCTAACAGGAACCCCTTTGTGAGTTCCTCCTCCACAAATTCTTTAACTTCCCTATCTGTCTGTGTTAAAGGAAGTCAGCAACACCAGCTAAAAGGAAGTAAGGCAAACACCAATATCCACTATAAAATGTCTAACCACAGGACAGTTCTCCACTAACCTGAAAATAGTGCTATAAGAGTGCTAGAGTGAGTCAAAAGGCAGTGCCAACGTGGGGGACAGGTCACTGCCTATGGGTTCTCACACTCATGAACAATTGCACTACTCAGGCTTAGGGAACAACAACAATGGGATTTATTTAACAAAGGAAACAAAGACTTTCTAAGGCCACAAGTGGCTGTCTCTTTCACCCCAGATAGTGTCCACAGAGTCCAAAAGTCCCCCAAAAATGTCATTCATTTAAGATGGTGCTGTTCTGTTAGTGAAGTCCTAGAGTCTGTGGCACACCAGAGAGCAGTGGAAAAGGATGCAACTCATGGAGATAGTGGAAGCTGCTCACAGATGAGATCACTGAGGTGATACTGCAGCAGGTCAAAGTAATAGTCTGAAGGTGAGGCTAGATAGCATCAAACACTGGAATTGGCTGGATAGCAATGGAAGTAACAGCAACAATAAGTGGTGCTAAACAGTCAGAAGCATTGGACAGCATCCAGAGATGACCCAGACACAGAGTGCTAGTCACCCATCATCAGTGCTAGACACCACTGGCCACCAGTGTTGGTCACCATCAGTCACCAGAGGCTGGTGTCAGATACACCAGCGTTAACAGCTCTTTGTTAGTTAAGCATCTCTTTGAGTTAACAAAGAGTTAACAGCTCTTTGTTAGTCAAATCTCTTTGAGACATAAGGCCAGGGGCATTTGGTGCTGTTTCAGGTGATGTCAGAGGCAGAGTTGAAGGAAGTGTGGCAATCCAGGTTTTGCAGAGGTCATTAGCTTCTTTATTCAAAGATCAGCTGGTTGTTGCTTCTTTCTTCTTCAGAGGTCAGGAACAGAGTCCCTAAACTGGCTCATTCCCTGTCTTATATCCTTTTCAAGGTCTCCCATCCAATCTGCCATTCTATCTGCCTAACTGAATGATTTTAAATTCTAGGTGATCCAGTTAGATCATGTAGGATCAATCAGCCCGTTCTTGATTTTCAAGCAGAATAATTAGCACAGTTGATTCATTTAGCTTATACATGATTGTTTCATATTATGATCCAGGAGCCAAAGATAAAAAGGAAAATCTCACAAATCCAGCCAGCAGGCTCATGAGCTGGTGGACACTTTGGAGCCACAGCCAGAGCTCACTTCAGTGGATTGGAGACTCTCTCACCTGGTGCCCCTTCCACACAAGGCATGCAATAAGCTAGGGGGGGGGAGGGGCCTGCAGCAGCACTGCAAATGAGCTCTACTGGGAGCCTACCATCAGAGTCTAGGACTCCATGGGCCTCTTTACTACCTGTGGCTGGCCAGGTGAGATTCCATACTCTTCCCTGCAACCCTGAACCAGAGACTGGTGGGTTATCTGCTGCCTCCGATGCTGAATCTTGCTCCAGCGTAGAGTAACCTTACCTCTGCAACCCCAGTGGGGCCACTGTCACTGCTTCATAGCCAGCCAGCAGATTGAGCCCCAGTGGGGCTTACACTCTCCATAAGCAACTTCTGGAGCTAGGCAGAATCCCAAGGGGGGACGACCCTGGTGCTTAAACTGAGTTATCACCATTCAGTCATGATGCCTTGCTCACTGAAATGAACCTCCATGGAGCTGTCTTGAAGGGTGCAGGGTACTGTGCAGAGGCAGCACACTGGGAAGCCAGTGGAGAAACTCCAGCCCTGCTGTGGAAGCCTCAGAGACTCCACGCCCTAACCAGAGGTGCAGCCCAAAGACAGCAATTCCTGCAGCAAAGGCAAAGCTCCACCACTTCCCCCAAAGGCTCCTTCCACTGAGTGAGTGGAGGAAGGAGTTGGTCTTGCCTCACAGCTTACATTGTGAGTCTCTGATTTCAGACCCTCTCCTTGACCCCTAACTCCTCGCTATACCCTCATTGGCATTGTAACATCCACACCCCCCAGTGAGTGCCATCTTGGTCCAGCCCACATCTACTCCATCAACAAACGAGGCATTTCATGAGGAAGAAAACTGTGGAGTCAAACAGACTCCCTGCCCACACTCCCTCCCCTCCCCAACCACTAAATCGCTGCTACATGCCAGTCTGGGGAGGATTTTAGAACACTAACTCACCTTCTCCATTCTATGGCAACTAATTAAACCTGAATGTTGCTCCCTTACTCAGTGTCTGAACAATTACACCAGTGAGAAAAAACCAGAATTGCCTCCTAACATCTGGGCTGGCAAATACAAAATCTCCTTTAACTGTAGAGTTTATATTTGCCTTTAGGCAGATAAGGGAGAGTGTTTTCTGTTTCAGACTTTAGTTCAAAGTAATTTTTATGTCTTAGAAACATATTGGGGCTTGGTATAGTTTGATGTCCTTCATAGGAAAGGAGACAGCAATGAAAGAAATGGCAGCAATGAAAAATCACCATAAAATGATCTTTCAAAATGAGGAAAAATTGCACAAACTTTCTAAAAAATATTTTCCTTTTAAATTGAATATATTTCACTTCACAAAAAAAAACTCATTTTCCTCTTTCTCTTTAATTTTGTCCAAATAAATGAAAATGTCTTGATTATTAGCAGTTTATGAACCTGATTTTGAGGAGCATTTGGGAAGCATTCTTCTGAAGCACATTTTTGTTCTAAAATTCTGGGATATTAATACTGATGCTCCTGTTTCCACTAACACTACCAGAACCACAAGGATCAACTGAAGTAGAAACCAGGATTTAGTGCCTTGTAGGATGCTTGGGTAAAGAAAAAAAGAAAAAACATTCCTGTCCCAGTGTGATCCAGGAATTCATTCCACCTGAAGTTCCATCTATCTGCATCCATGCTTTATCTGAACACTCACAGTGGTTTTTTAAAAATGCCAAGAGTGGTACTGCCCCGGGGCACACTGTACCAGGAGTGATTTCACAAGAGTTACCTAGGTTATTTTTGTTTCATGAGCCTGCCCACAAATTCAGGTTTCTCTGGTTCATCTCTATGTTAGAGCTTCTTTATTACAGTGAAATTAGTATCTCCTCTTCATTCAACACAACCTAGAACTGAAGTTAAAGTTACACTTAAACTAACCACAATGTCCTCCAGATACCCGGGTCATCAGAGCTCATATGCTCCTCACAGAATTATTAACTCGTTTCCCTATGTTCCCTCCACACAGAAGAAGAAAAACAAATCTGTGTCCCCACCCCCACATAAAAAGTCATTCTTTCTGCAAGCATTTGGTGCATTTTTCAGTTGATGCGTCCTAGATTGTTCTAAAAAGAGCAGCAACGTGAAAAAAAAATCTAAGAACATATTTTAAAGGCTCCTGGGAATTAAGACAGCTAGCTCATAATTACAAATGCAGGGTAGGTGAAGCGTCTGTATTCTGAGTCATTCCACTTTTCTAGAAGGAAGAAAGTCATTAGCTCTTCTACTCCATAAAGCTTTGTGGTCTGTAAGCAGGCTCCAGAACACGTTTGCAGGGAGCTGTATCCTGAGACTGCAAATGATCACACCCCACCCTCCACAAATGCAACATATTTTGAAATCATCTTAATTATGAACTGTCACTGTCATATTTTTGTTTATATTTTGAACAGTGACTATTCAAGTGCAATGTGTTGTATGTGTGTGTCTTGGTAAAAAAGGAAGGCAATAACCTGGTTCCTGACCATTGATCTCTAATATCTGGAATGATACAAATTTAGGAATACACAGTATTTTAAGGGAAAAGACACTAAGAGTAAAGAAAGGGGAAGTAGTTCTTTTTTTTTCTAGAAAATTCCAACAGCACTACTCTAAAAGGCAGTGATTTGAGGGTTTCTGGTTAACAAAAAGATGAAGGCAAAAGAAAAATAAGACATGAATGTGTGAAGACAAGAGCCATGAGCCTGTATAGCAGTACACAAGAAGTCATTTTATAATTTATTTAAGGGTAATAGTTTCAAGATCAAGCATTATTTTGTAGCAATATTACAAAAGCAATTTAGTATGTGAAGTTTTATCTGAGTAGAAGGAGCTGCTTACTTTCCTGTGTAATATGGAGAAAAATTGATAATATCTCTTTATTTGGTACATTAGCTTCATTTTAAAAAAAACCTCAATTTAATCTTGTCTGGTGTGTTGTTCATGGTTGATTGCCCATTTTATAGATGAGGGAAAGGAGACTAAGAAAGGTTTTAAGAATTAGCCATGTGACTAAGTGCCTGAGTCAGAGTTAGAACTCAGGTTGTTTGACTCCTAATCCAGAATTCCTTAAATAACTGAAGACTAAATATTCAGTTATGAGTTACATTTGGGCATTCATGTTTCTGTTTGTAGAGAATAATTGTTTTTTCTTGTATGGTCATAGAAAATTCATTTTAAAAATACTGACTATGTCTATGAAGTTACTAAGTTAATTATGGTAACTAAATGTTTGCTGAATTTAGACAGCCTTAATTACTCACACTAATAGTCAATGGACTTGCTGTAAGTTTCAGCCTATGAAGTGGTCGGGGCTAGGGATCGGGGTTCAAGTCCCGTCTGGGGCCCATAGCGAGACCTAGTTCCAAAAAAATAGCTGGGCGTGGTGGCACATGCCTGCAATCCCAGCTACCTGGGAAGCTAAGGCTGGGGATTGCTTGAGTCTGTGGTACCCCGGGCAACAAGAGCCTGCGATTCCACAGGCAAAAAAAGCGAGACCTAGTCTCAAAAAATAATAATAATAATCAATGGACTTGGTGAGGAACCTGGGTTTAGGCAAAATATAAGAGAGAAAACTCTTTTGTTATTTTCAGGCTTTATTGGGTTTTCCTATCAATTTGCTTTCAATGACTCCCCTCTGCTCTTGAGCTAAAGACTCAACTCTGTCACATGTTTTGCAGTCCCCAGTCTGATCCTTCCCAACCTTCCTATGCCATCCATCCCCCCCCATCTTTGCCCTAGCCATACTTTGCTTCCTTCCAGTCTTCAAATATGCTATCCCAGGATCTTTATACATATTCTTCTGATACAGACCATGATAAAGAGGGTCTATTTGCATGAAGTGCAAAGGAAAGATCAGACACTAATGTGCCTAGCTTATGAAGAAAGAAGACTTAGTTACAGATTTCACCTTTCATGCCTTGGTGGCCGGCAAACAAAGAAGAGAGGAGCAGGAATCCCCACATGGCTTTCAAATAGGACTCTTTTTGCAGAAGGAGGGAGCAGACATATTACTGCTAGAAAATACAGGTAAAAAGGTAAGGAGGAGTCCTACGAGTCCTCTACATAGACACATTGTCTATCATGCTTTTTCACTGATCACATGTGTGGTTTGAGGGAGGCAGTTTCTGTGTGTCATAAAGGGTGGATTTTCAACTTGCAACATCAAGAGTTCACTATCAATCATGTTAGTTCTGCACCCTCTTGCTGTGGGGGCAACCAAAGGTCAGTGCTGCAATCAGGTAAAAACTAGTTCTAGTCGGCCTGGTGTTTTCCTGCTCAGAATGACTCAGAAGTGGAGATCACAACAGAAATAACAAGAAGTTTCTGGGTATCGGTCTTTCTCTTTCCTCAGTTGTTGTTTTTTCTCCTTTTTTCACCTACTTAATATCTTCTCATCCCTTAATGCTTAATCAAGCATCACTTATTTCAGGATGCTTTTCTGATCTCCCTGCCCAACCCAACCTCTCTGTTAACTTCTCTCACACAGCTCTCCTCACAACTGCACGTTTAAAAATGTTAGTTCAGTAACTTGATCAATATCTGTCTCCCCTAGGAGAGCAAAAGTGGTTTGTTCACTACAGTGTTTCACAACCTGGTGCAGTGCCTGACACATCCTAGGAGTTTTCCACATGATGGATGAGTGATAGTGGGCATGGTGGAAGCTATGCATGGCAACAGAAAGGCCAGCCCACTCTGATACCTTTCTTCTTCTCTAGGCTCCTTTCCATCTTTCCATAGCAGCTTATGACATTTTGAGCCTTTAGAAGTTTGTGTTTTATCACATTGGCCCTCTCACTCATTTCTGCATGTGCATTTTCTAATTTACAACTTGTTGACCCCATATACATACCCAGCATGCACTTCTAACTCTTAAATCTTCCTGGCTTTAATGGTTTAGGTGAAAACTGAAAGAGTTTTCTCCTCCTTCTCTGCACAGACACATGACTTGAGTCATTGTATCTGTACAATTACCCTTCAAAACAAATAAAACCATGATCCAAATCATTCAGGTACAAAATCCAGGACATAGGCAGGACAGGAAGCTTGTCCTAAGATGCACCTATGAATAAAAGAACCAGAATTTGAAACTCTGACTCAAACTGAAACTGGTAAACCAAAATGTCAGGGTATTTATCTTTTTTGAGAGGAAGGAGAGGTGAAAAATGAACATCAGTGTTCATTAAATGAACAAATATGTTTATACTATTTACATAGTCAAATTTCCCCATTGGAGTACTTAGGAGAGACAGTAAGTCTTAAAAACACTGGTGAGGCAGCAACTCTCCTGCTCACCCATGACTATGCAGGTGTCTGTCTTCACTCCCTTTGCAAAGCAGCAGAGGCAGCATTCCTCCCAAGGATGCCTGCCTGTGAGTGTAGGCCTCTTTTTTAACAAACCCATTCAATTCAGGGCAGCTCTTTGTGCACACTTGAGTCTATGCAAGCATCCTTTTCTTCCCTTCCCTTCCTTTTTTATAATAAAACTGCCCTTTTGAACAAAAAAGGGGGGGGAGGGTTCACCTTGGTGAAGAAAGATGTGAAACAATGATACTTCATTTAAAAAATAATTATCTTTGACAAAAGAGGGGAAAACTTACATTGGAGCAAAGATAGCCTCTTCAATAAATTATGTTGGGAACATTGGACTAAGACCTGCAAAAAAATGAACCAAGACAACATCCTCATACCATGTACAAAAACCAACTCAAATGGATAAAAGACTTAGATTTCAGACCTGAAACCATAATATACACAGAGGAAAATCTGGGCAAAACCCTCCATGAAGTACAATTCAGAAATCCCTTTCTGGAAACATCTGCAGATGGCAAAAAACTGAAGGAAAACATAGACAGATGGGACTACATCAAACTAAAAAGCTTCTGTACAGCAAAAGAGACAACAACAAAAAAAAAAACTAAAAGAAGTTCAACTGAATAGGAAAAAAATTTTGCCCTCCACAAGAGTGATAAGCATTTAATAGCATCCATAAGGAACTTACACAACTAAACAAAAACAAAACAAGAAGCCCAATCAAAAAATGGGGAGAACTAAAAAGACACTTCTCCAAAGAAGAAATACAAATGGCCAACAGGCACATGAAAAATTGCTCAATGTCGCTGGCAATCAGAGAAATGCAAATCAGAACCACAAGGAGATACTACCTTACACCAGTAAGAATGGCCCACATCAAAAAAACAGGCAACAATAAGTGCTGGTGTGGATATAGTAAGAATGTAAACTGGTACAGCCACTATGGAAAACAGTGTGGAGGACCTTCAAACTAATGGAAATGGAGTTACCATTTGACCCAGCAATTTGCTCTTCTGGGAATCTACCCAAAGGAGACCTCAATGTGGGTACAAAAGGACACCTGTGCCCAGATGTTCATTGCAGCACTGTTTATAATTGCAAGGACATGGAAACAACCCAAATGTCCCAAAACAGATGAATGGATGAAGAAGATGTGGTATATATACACAATGGACTATTACTCATCAACTAAAAATGATAAATTTGATGAATTTATTGAAACATGGATGTACCTAGAAGAAATCATACTAGCAGAAACGAGTCAGAAAGAAAAAGACAGAATCCAAATGGTTTCACTAATATGTGGACAACAAATGAAAATACACAATGGGAGGGTGGGGACCAACTGGAGTGGTCGGGAGGGGAGGTGGTGGGTGACCCCTGGAGATTAAGTGGAGATGAAATTGATGTGAAATATATATAAATAAATTATTTTTTAAAAAAAGAAAATACTGTATTAAAATATTTACCTTGATAAATAATTCAAAACATTTGAAAGTGCTTAAATATCATCAGATTAAAAATTGTGATTAGTCAAAAAAAAAGAAAAGCTGTTCACTTACAAAAATGAAATTTCTGTTAAAACTATATGAGGTGTTATTTTTCACTGCTCAAATTGGAAAAATGTAAGCTCCTGACTAAACAATTTGTTTGACAGGGTGTGGGAAAATAGATTCTATCCCTTCTGGTGGGTAAAAAAAGGATACCATTTTTAGGGTGGGAAATTGAACAATATGTAATAAAACCACATATGTATTCACCCTTTGGCCCCAAAGTCACACTTCTAGGAATTTAGCCTGAAAATGTGCCTCCAATAAGACAAGAAAACACATGCAGAAGGTTTTTCATTGGGTTACTTGTACTTGTCAAATATTGAAAACCCCCTAAAAGCCCACACATAAAAGTTTGGATAAATTTGGTAGATTTACTCTACAGAGTACTACAGCCAAACATTTTTTTTAATTTCTTAAATGACATAAATTGTTTTCCAGAATATGTTATCAATTTTTTAAAGGTACTAAATCTATATGTGCTATGATAAAAGTAAAACACTTATTCATATTTATAAAAATAGAAACAGAAAAGACAAACAAGAAGCAAATGAGTTTTGGTTACCTGTGGAGGTTAGGAGAATAGGGAAAAAAGGGATGGGAAGTAGATGGGACCTGTTTGAATAAACTTTGATATAATTTTGTACTTTAAATATTGATTATGTTTTAAATATTCAAAAATAAGTTAGAATGAGCAAAAATGGAAAATTGAAAGTTTAAAAAAAAATGAATGAATGATGAATGAATGACTGATTAAAAGTTGAAAACACAAATACAAGGAAAAAGAGTTAATCCAAAAAAAATTTGAACATAATAACAAAGAACATAATAACAAAGAAAATAATAACCACATACTTTTAGTGATATATTTTAAGGACAAATGAAGACAATCTTAAGCTTTACATGGTAGGATTGTTTGGGACTAAAGAGACAATTCTTAAATTGTTTGTTTATAAAGCAGGATTGAGCACCTAAACAAATCTACTGATGTTAAGCAGAAGCAAGAAATTTAGTGTGGGAAAATAAAGATGCAATGTAGAAGGAAGGATGAAGAAAAAAAGTGTGCGCCATTACATTGGGTATCAATCAGAGATGTTACTGTGAATTTATGATTTAAAGGATATGCTTTCTAGTTCTGTCCATTATGAAAACCCAAAAGTAATTTCATCCCAGAGCAGTGAGCACACCTGTTACCAGGTCTTGCTTTCTAAACACCAAAATATTCAGGACAATGAATAAACTCTAGGTGAGCCTGAAACATATTTTGGTTCTAGAAACTAAGGAAATGCTTAGAATTGACAAAGATATATCAAAAGATGTCAGAACCAGCTTAACGGGCTGCTTGCTACTTGCCAAATATGGGACAATTTGAGTATCAAAATGGATGACTGGGATGAATTATAACATAGTGTATTAATTAGAATCTATGCATCCAAATTAACATTAAAAAGAAATTTTAAAGAGATAAGGGGAAGAGGAAATTCTGCAAATGATGCCAACTAATTAATATAGAAAGGATATAGGAAATATCCATTTTGTAAATACACAGGAATATTTGATTTCAGGAGAGCATCATCAATGAATACTAAAATCATTAGGAGGAAGACAGGGGAGCAGGATATAAACACTGTTCACATGGGTTACTTGTTAATTACAAATAAAAAGTACTCTTTATGGAAAGATTATAACCAATTGTTAGCATATCATCGATTAAAGGACAAATTTAAATAATGAATCCTCTGATCCTCTGTGGTGATACACTGAGATGTGTGATATAACATTACCCATGTTGTTTCCCTGCAAAGAAAGAAAGAAAGAAAGAAAGAAAGAAAGAAAGAAAGAAAGAAAGAAAGAAAGAAAGAAAGAAAGAAAGAAAGAAAGAAAGAAAGAAAGAAAGAAAGAAAGAAAGAAAGAAAGAAAGAAAGAAAGAAAGAAAGAAAGAAAGAAAGAAAGAAAGAAAGAAAGAAAGAAAGAAAATGCTTAATCTGTTCCTAATCTTGTGAAAAAATCTGCAGAAAAATGGACTCTCCAGAAATGTCAATATTGTGAACCTCCTCAATTCCCTAAAGACTGAAAAACAACACTAAAGGGACATGAAAACAAATGCTGCCTATGACGCTTGTGAAGTCTTGAGTTTAAAAAAAATTTTAATGTCTTATTAGACATTAAAGTCCATTAATGGGATAATTACAAAAAATTAAGTATGGACGACATATTAGAAAGTAATAGTGTGTCAATATTAAATATCCTGCATGTGATAAATGCTCATGAGCATAAAGAAAAGCCAGGGTTGGGGACCTGGCTGTCAACTTGACTGCCACGTGGTTCAGTTAAAGAATACACATATGCATGGAAAGGAGCAAAAAAGGGAGGTAGGAAAGGAATAAAGTATAATTAAAATGTTGAAATTGATGAGTTATATAGAGTGTACATATGTTCATTGTACTTGTATTGCAAATTTTCTGTCTGACATTTTTCAAAAGAAAAAGTAAGTGGGGAGAGAGAAAGGAATTTTTTATATGGTCACTGAAAGAAGACAGCAAAGCTAGGCAATCTGAGAATAGGTACATCTCTTGCTTGGGTTCTTGTCAAGGATGCAAGTTCAAGTTTAAAGCCTCCAGAAGATTAAGCAACAAAATGAATGAATTATAGGACACCGGGTGAATTTTAAATTCAGATAAAAAAAGGCAAATAGTTTAGTACAAGTATGCCCAATATGCCCCAATGTTGCCTGGGACACACTGTATTTACCTGTCAGGTCTGCCTGGAGGGGCACTTTAGCCTGTTCCATGCCTACGGAATTGAGCACACCAACATGGTAACACCAGGACAGATCAAGATTGTGCTTTATATTTATTTGCTATTTTTATTTAAGCAAACTCTTCTCCATTTTCTTTAGTTGAAAATTTCTCTTCAAGCCATTTTTCTCCTTATGTATGGAGGACCCGAATTTAGGTTGTTTCTCTCATTGGCTTTCAAAGGTTTCCCCCATCTTTGATTCTAAGTACTTCACTTTTCCCATCCCCTTCACTGACTTTCTTTCTCAGTTCCACTCCTTTGGCCCAGGTGTGAACAGAGCCCAAGGAAGAGATGCTACTTAGCAGGGATTACTTGTGGAAAGGTGAGTCACTTTGTTGTCCCCACCTGATATCATTAGTTAAATGCCTTTAGCTGGACTTGCTGGGAACTTCTTCCCTTCCTGGGAACCCCTGGATGTCTTGCTGTAGCATTTCTGGTACATCTGACATTCAAGAAGTCACAGCAATCCAAAGCAAAGTATGAAGCAATAAGTATTTTAAGGATTATTTTAAATATTAATTCAATAGTAAATCTTAATATTCTCAATCTAAAACTTCCGGAGGCAATTGAAAAGAGAAAGTATTTGTTTAGGATTCAAGATAAACAAATTCAGGTAAAAAATATAAAATGTGCCCCCCCCCACCTCTGACAGAGTCAGAGGAAAGAAAAGAGGAAGATGATGATAGTGGTTAAAGAAAATAGTTGATTGGTGTTAATAGGTTTATGCTATTCTTGGCTGTACATAATTGGTCATTGATTCTCTTGAAAGAATGAAAAGGGAATTGACTAAATCTGTCTTTAGGCTAAAAATTCATAATCATGAATTCTCAAACAATTGTTTGCTTGTTGGTTGCTTAAAATATTTGCTTTGATTTAATCCAAAACTCTTTAGCCAATTAAATGGAGATGGGTAGTGCCATTTCTCTGTAATGGCTCCATATAAAAATGGTTTCACATATGTCAATTTTTTGTAATACTTAAAGATTTAAGAGGATATTTTACTTTCTTAAACTCCCTCATATCATCAGAAATCCCTGCCTTTTTGTCTTCTTCTACAGTGTTCTGTTTTTTCAAATGTCTAAATGTTGGACAATCTTGGTGTTGCTTCCTGGTTTTCTCTTCTCTTCCTTTGGTTGTGTTCCCCAAGGTTCAATCATATGCATTTGATTGCTACGGTTTTTAAAAAAATCTTTAGATTATTATAATTATTAATTTTATTTAAGTGGTTTAATTTTATTTATATGTTCAATAGAAAAGTTTTGCATTACAATTATAAATGGAAATTCATTATCACAGAACATAAATAATGCTGAAAATGAAGTATCAAACACATACAAAATTTAATTTTTACCTTAAATTTAAAATAAATCAGTGACCCAAAGAAATCACGAGGAGAGAGGGCTGTGGGAAGACCCAGGGAAGTCTGCTGAGCAGCATCTGATGAGTGTGGACATCAGAAGACCATGTAACAACAGATTTTGAGGAATACTGTGGGGCTTGAGAACTAACTGGGTTCTAGAACTCAAGGGTCTATTTCCACAGGAAAGGGATGACTGAGTGATGTGGGTATGGGAAAGATGATGTGGTTGATTACTTTTGCCATAACAAAAGGAGGGAAACAAAACTTTCTGTCACTCACAGGATAAGATTAGTTGAAGGAAAGGTTTATTTCCATATGTGTACATGTTCCACTCGCCCTCTGCCAAACCACCCATGGTCATATCTCATCTGCCTTCCTCCCTGTCCTCTCCTGCCTCCCCCGTATTCCTTCCAGTAACCATTATTCATTCACTGAATTCAAGATTTATTCCTATTGTACTTTACCTGTGTATGTTTTTTGGCTTTTATATCCCACAGATGAGGGAAAGTGTCCGATATCTGTCTTTAACTTTTTGAATTATTTCACTTCACATAAGAACCTCAAGGCATTTGCTCCAAATAGCACTACTTCATCTTTTGTCACAGGTGTGCAGTATATTTTCCACAAATTTTTTATTCATTCATGTGTTGAAGGACACTTGGTTGGTTCCATGACTTGACAGTTGGGACAGTACTTCTTGTGTCTGGGCAACAATATGGTCAGGGATCATGGACGTGATGACACACTGAAAAAAAAGAGTGCTAGTGCAGATCACTAATGGTGGATCTGCTCAACAGTAGTGAGATCCTGGCCTCATTTTATTGATGGAAATAGCATATATAAGCATCAATCACAAAGGGTAAGAGGCCAGGGATAAAAGTGAAAATATGTCATTGGACTTTTTGACTTTAGGGAGATGTGTCTACTGACCGAATATCTGTCTTAATCATCAGGTATTGTACTCAAATTACACTCTCCACCCCTGTTCACTGTTCCAATCTTATCAAGAAAGCATTTCACTGATCAAACCAATGCTGGAAGGTATGCATCCCCCTCTCTGGCTCTTCAGAATTTCCTAAGTACACCTCTTGATGCAAGCTCTTTTGGGCTATGGCAATCAATTGTCCTGCATTTGCATAACTGGAAAGAAGCCTGTGGCTTGGTCCATTACATTATTTAAGTTCAGTGTCTGATTGATTAGTTTGTTGTAACTTGCTATACTGCGTACACACATTTCCTTAGCAAAACCCACAAGTGTTAAAATGCACATAGTTGTGTTTCATGTTAAAGGTATCATTTTCGGTGGATAAATGCCTAATAGATGTATTGTTGCATTATACAGAATTTCCATCTTCATGTTCTTTAAAAACAAAAAACAAAAAACAAAACCTCTATACCATTTTCAACAGGGGTTGCATCAACTTGCATTACCAACAACTACATAACCAACATTGCTGATTCCATTTCTCTTTAATATGGGCCATTCTGGCAGGAATGAGGTGTCATTAATGTGGTTTTACTTTGCATTTCCCTTATTAGTGATGTTGCCCGATTTTTCATAAGTTTGTGAGCCATTCAAATGTATTCTTTAGAAAATTACATATTTAGATGCTTTGTCCATTTTTTGAGGGGTTGTATTTTTTGCTGTTGCTGTGTTGATTATATAAGAACTTTGTAAATGTTGAAGATTAACCCCTTGCTGGATGGGTGGTATACAAATATTGTTTGCCTTTCTCTGGGTTGCCTTTTGTTTTCTGTTGCAGTACAAAGAGTTTATGTTTAATATAGCCCCACTTGTATGTTTTTGCTTTTGTTTCCTTTTCTGTTAGGGTTGAGTACCCAAATACATCTTTGTGTCAATGTCATATAGTGTATGCCCTATGTTTTCTTTCAAGTACCTTATGGTTTTGAGTTTATCTAGATCTTTAATCCATTCTGAAATATTTTTGGAGTAAAGTAGGGCTCTTGCTTTATTTTTTTCAAGTGGCTATCCACATCTCCCAACATAATTTATTAATTTTTTACAGAATTTCCATCTTCATTTTCTTAAAAAAAACAAAAAACAAAAAAAAAACACCTCTATACATTTTCAACAGGGGTTGCATCAACTTGCATTACCAACAACTACATAACCAACATTGCTGATTGCAGTTTTCTTTAATATGGGTCATTCTGGCAGGAATGAGGTGTTACTAATGTGGTTTTACTTTGTCTGTTTGAAGCATAGAGCAAAGGGAGAGGCTGTGAACCAGGGAAGGGATGGGCACAAGAGATTAAGATGATGGTTCATGGGTGACAAGGTGGTAGGAGAATCTCAGGGTATACAATGATGTAAAATACACACACACACACACAAGTGCAATCAATCTAAAAAAATAATTGTTTTTAAAAAGTGTCTGTGCCTTCATTATATAGCTGTAGCTTCTTTGTCAAAGATTAATTGTCCATATTTCTGTGTGTTTAACTCTGAGCTTTTAATTATATTTTCTATTTTGTGCCGGTACCATACTCTTCTCATTACTGTTGATGTAGAATATATTTTGAAATCAGGAAGTATGATAACGTCTACTTTTCTTCTTTTCTCCAAATTATTTTCCTTACATGGCCTTTTGTAATGCCATGTAATTTTCATAAGTCTTCCATTTCCTTGGAAAAATATTGCTATTTTGATAGGTATTGAATTAAATATATAAATATCTTTGGGTAATGTGGCCATTTTAATATTAATTCTTCTGATCCATGAGCACAGGATACCATTCCATTTCTTTCTGCCTTTTATTTATTTTAATAGCATTTTATAATTTTCAACATACATACAGATCCTTCACCTCCTTGCTAAGTTTACTCAAAGATATTTCATTCATTCTGGTGTGATTATCAATGGGATTATATTCCTTATTTCTCTTTCCTCTGATATACTGTTTGCATGTAGATATGTCATTGATGTTTTTGTATTGATTTTGAATCCTGACCATTTACTATATTCATTTATTATTTCTAGAAGTTTTTTAATAGAATCTTTTGGTCTCTCTAAATATATT
The DNA here is from genome assembly GCA_004024945.1 of Uropsilus gracilis. Classification (NCBI taxonomy): domain Eukaryota; kingdom Metazoa; phylum Chordata; class Mammalia; order Eulipotyphla; family Talpidae; genus Uropsilus; species Uropsilus gracilis. The sequence goes on along the minus strand of PVHY01003297.1, from coordinate 28,684 downwards.
AACTTGTGTGTGCAAATAGAGACAGTTTCATTTTGTCTTCCAAGTTGACTTCATTTTATGTCTTTTTCTTGCCTAATTGTTTTGGCTAGGACTCCAATATTGTGTTGAATGATAGTGGACATACTTGTCTTGTTCCTGATCTTACTGGGAATGCTTTCAGCTTTTCACCATTGAGTATGATAGTGGCTGTGGGTTTGTCATGTACAACTTTTGATAAGATTCAGATAAGTTTCATTTATTCCCTTTTTTAAATGTTTATATCATCAAAGAGTGTTAAAACTTGTTGAGTGATTTTTCAGCATCTCTTAAGATGAGCAAGATGTGATCTTTTGCCTTATTTTTTGGTTGACCTCGTGAATCATATTAATTTGTGCATGCTGAGCCAACCTTGCGTCCCTGTGATGAGGCCCACTTGATCATGCTGAGTGAGTTTCTTGGTATGTTGCTGTACGCAATTTGCTAGGGTTCTTATTGATGGTTTTTATATCTTCAGTCTCTAGAGATACTGGCCTATAGTTTGCTTTTTTGTTCTCTGTTTTTTGTTTTGTTTTGTTTTGTTTTGTTTTTGGTTTTGGGATTAAGGTAATATTGGTCTCATAGAATGTATGGAGGTTTTCTACCTGGTTTTTTGAAGAGATTGACTAGGATAAGTGTTAGATCTTCTGTTAACAGCTTTAAATTTTACTTATCCTTTTGTTTGTTTTCCCTATGTCCCATATATAGGTGAGATCATCCAGTATTTCTCTTTTTCTTTCTGACTTATTTCTGCTAACGATTCTTTCTAGGTTCATCCATGTTATCACACATGCCTCAAATTTGTTATTTTTTATTGCTTTATAATATTCCATTGTGTACATATACCACACTTTCTCATCTATTTGTCTGTTTTGAGACATTTGGATTGTTTCCATATCCTGGTTTTGTAAATAGTGCTGTGATAAACATGCAAATATGGGTGTCCTTTTAAATTAGTGTTTTTGTATTCTTTGGGTAGATTCCCAGAAGAGGGATTGCTGGATCTAATGTTAGTGAGGGTCCTCCACACAGTTTTCCATAGTGGCTGCACCAGTTTGCATTCCCACCAGCAGTGTTAAGGTGTTCCTTTTTCTCTGCATCCAGGCCAGCACTTTTTGTTGCCTGTTAGATCTAACATGTGCCATTCTTACTGATGTAAGGTGGTATCTCATTGTGCTTTTGATTTGCAATTCCCTGACTATTAATGATGTTGAGCATTTTTTCATATGAGTGTTGGTCATTTGTATTTCCAATTTGGAGAAGTGTGGAGACACCTGTTCTCATTACTTCATTTCTGGCCTGTTCTGATAAACTATTGAATGTTTGCCTAATGGGTATGGAGGAAAAAGCAAAGTGTACTTAGCTGTCTACAGAGCAATCTTCTTAAGATACCTCCTTGAAGTCACACTTTGGCCACACTTGAGCAGTTTAGACTATACTTGCTTTTAGTTGGTTTCCTGGTAAAGATATGTTTATAACCATGTAACCATAATCAAAACTTTCCTTTGTTACTGATTGCTCCTTGTTTTCTATAAAAGTCTGGTTCTAAATAAACTCAAGGCCACAGTCTTAAGAGAGAGGCTGTGAGCCCTTCTGTTCAAGTTTTTTGGTTCAAGTCTCAGTCCTTACCCTCTCCCTCAGAAACCTTTCAATCTGGTAGCAATTGGCTTGCAACAGAGAAGTGTCTTTATAACTCTTCTGCCTATTTTTTGATTGAGGTTTTTGCTTTGTTTTTGTAGAGTCATATGAATTCTTTATGGATCTTTGTTATCAGATCCTTATCACTTTCATGAAAAGAGAATTTTTTTTTTCCATTTGGTTGGGTGTATTGTTGTTTTGTTGTCTCTTTTGCTGTATAGAAGCTTTTTAGTTTAATGTAGTCTCAGCTGTTTATGTTCTCCTTCATTTTTTTTAGTATTGGTGCATATGTCCTGAAAGAGATTTCTGAGATAGAAGTCTTGGAAGTTTTGTCCATATTTTCCTCAATATATTTTATAGTTTCAAGTCTTTCCTACAAGTCTTTTCTCCATTTTGAGCTGGCTATTATAGATGGTGTGAGGGAGTAGTCTAGATTCATTTTTTTTTTTTTTTGGCATATAGTTGTCCTGTTTCCCCAGCATATTTATTGAAGAGACAGTCCTTTTTCCACTTTCATATCTCCAATGACCCAGGAGTTGTTCTGAACCATTTTATTTAGTTGCCATATATTTTTATTTTTGGTTTATTTGAGGATTTTCTTTTTTTCTGTGGTTAATTTATAGCTTTGTAACATTGCGGTCTGTGAAGATACTTGATATAATTTCTATTTTTGTATATTTTCTGAGACATGTTTTATGTACTAGTATATGATCTATTCTTGAGAGTATTCCAAGTGCACTGCAGAACAAAATGTATTCATTCATTTGGGGATAGAAAACTTTATAAATTTCCAATAAATCCATCTGTTTAACACTTCATTTACAGCCTTTTTTTCCTTTATAATTTTCTGTATGAATTACCTTTCCATTCATGTCAGTGGTGTTTTGAGTTCTCTAGCAGTGATTGTATTTATCAATAAGCTGATGTAAATAAATTAATAATGTTTTTTATTAACTTGATTCTCCTGAATAAGATGCACAAAAACATTAATAGTTGTATATTCTTGGTGAATTGCACCTTTGATCATTATATAGTATTAATCTTTGTCTCTGATTATTTCTTTTACCTGATAGTATAATTTATCTGAATGAGAATGCTAGTTTCAGTTCCTCCTTTTTCTCTGTAAATTATTAGCATGTGTTACCTTACTTTAACCTTTCATTTTTATTTTGTTGTTTGGTTTTTAAAGACTCTCATAAAAAAAAATCAATGGCTGAATGTTTTTCACCACATTGTTAGTCTATATCTCTTAATTGGTGAATTCATATGATTTCCAGTTAGGGTAAATATGAATTGTTTATTATCAATCATTTTGTGTTTGACTTTTGATTGTTTTATTTTTCTGTCGTTTCTTTTTCCATTTGTTTCTCATTGAATTTTCTGGCTAACTTTCCTTGGTATTTTTATCATTTTGATTGTTTCTGCTTCTAGGTTTCTACTATGTTTTTTTTGGTTTTAGTGGTTGCCCTGGAGTTTTATTTAAATTCTTGTCTTAAATACTTTATAAGTTGGTGTCTGCTCCAATGTTTAACTATATGTGATCTGTCCATTTCTTCCTTTTGTTTAGCATTTTGTTGTTGACTTGTTGCATTTTTGTTCCAGCTTCAAGTGTTGTACTACAATTGTGATTTTGTTAAGGAATCAGTGGTAAAGTCCATGAACTTAGGTAAGGTTTAACCTAGATATCAAACTTAACTTAGGTTTCTCTGGGATAACCTTCATTTCATTTTCCTAATTAAATGATAATTTTGTAGGTGGAGAATTCTTGTTTGGTAGTTCTTCTCTTTTAGGAGTGTGAATACTTCCTTCCACTTATTTCTTGCCTATGGAATGTCTGGGTTTAAGTCCATTTTGGGAACTTTTGTAAGTTAATATTTTTCCTTTCTTTCTGCAAAATTTTTTCTTCATCTTTGATTTTTGATAGTTTGACAATGATTTATCTAGATAAATCTTTTTTTTTCTTGCATCTAATAATGTGGATGTTCCCTCTGCTTCCTGGACATTCACATTTAATTCATCCTTTAGGTTTGGGATAATCTTAGTTGTTATTTCTTTGAATAAAGAATACACTAGTGGGCAGGGTGAGGGGTACCCCAGGGACCTCCAAACTTTTTTGTTCTAAATGCATTCTGGATCTGCCAGCAGAAGACAAAACACTCTAGTGCATAAGACTCTCAATAGAAAGAAACTTTAATACAAATACAGTGCAAGAGAAAGAATATAATTTAGAATAATTTCCAATCAGACACCCAAGCTATCTGTCCCCTCATGGATAAATGCCCAGCCAGAGTTGACCCAAGGAGGTTGCAGTTGAGTTTCAAATGGTGGCAACAAGTCTAAAACAACTTGTGAAAGGAACTTATAGGAAAGGGGAAAAAGAGGCTAAACGCGTCTGAAGGAAAAGAGCAAAATCAAACCCAAGTCAACTAAAAGGCTACCTTTATCAGTCCCTGCACAGATGTTTTACTCACAACTCTGTCCTTTTCAAATGTCTCTTCCCATGTCCCCCAAATCACTAGTACAAATCCAAAGCCAAGAAGCAAGTATGGTTTCTTCACATGTCTTTCTGTACCATGTGCTTCCTCCAGCCTATCTCCTCCTTCTAGTCCTACTTCTTCCTTCTTTCCAAGTCTTTTTTTGATTCTTTTCTAGCTTCACCTCCCTACTCAAATCCACCCTTCCTGGAAGGGTTGGGAGGACAGGAAACCTGAAATCTCCCCTTTCTATGTATATCACACTGTTATATTTCTGCCCCAATTTTTTTCTTTTTCTCTTCTGAGATTCTTTAGTTTTTTTCTTTAGTTTCTTTAGTTTCCTCTTCTAATCGGGTCTGATTTTATGTAGTTTCCTCATGTTTCCTTTGTCTTGATTCTGTCTCTTACAAATAGGTGATTTATTCATTTGAGTCTTCCACATCTGAACTTTTTTTCTTCTGCCAGTTAAATTCCATTTAAGTCACTTTCTAAAGTTGTCTACATTTCATTCAGTGTTTTTTTTTTGTGATCTTTTTATATATTCAATCTCTTTGGTGAAGAACTGTTTTTGTTCTTAGATCTTTCTAAGATCTTACACCTGCTTATCTGCCTTTGACTGACCTTCCAGTAGTTAATTTAACATATTAAATATTCTTGTCTTGAAGTCTTTGTCTGATAACTCCTCTATTTATGTGCCTTTTATATTTGTTCCAGGACTTCTGTCTTCAAGTCACTTCTCCACCTTGTGTTCAGATGTTCCTTACTTCCTAGGCACAAGTGCTGCCCTATATACTACTTGTGCATTCTGCCTATGGTTGGGATACTGCAAATTTAATTTTGCTTGTTTCCCTACTTAGCTTTCCTTGACATGAAGCAGGGGCAAGAGGAAAATTTGTGGCTTTCATATTAAATCTTACTTTGAGAAGTGGAGTTGGCTTCCTCTGCCTTTCATTCTTTCATTTCACAGTAAGCTGTAGTGTTTACTTATGTTGTCTACACTTCCCACGCTCTTTCCTGCTGTTCTTTTCTGCTGTGGATTATGACCTATGATATTTGAGTTTCCCTGTGGTAGAAGGTAGGTAATGACAGCTAGATTTATGCCCCAGGATTATTTTCCAATTTGCCAGAGGGCAGCTATGTAGTGGGTGAGCATGTGCCCTCTTGTCTTGTGCCCACTTGCCTTCTTGGTTGGTCATAGTGGCCATCACACCTCCATCCCCAACTCTGATGCTGCTTCTGCAGTGCTGAAATATCTGTGTTCCATTTGTTTACTTTCCAGAGGATTGGAGATTTACCTCACCAATTTTTTTCTGTCCTGTTGAGCTTTTATATATTCTGACCTGGTTCAGCCTGGATTCTCTTTTATGTCTTCTGGGAGGAGTGGGGGAGATAGCTTTTTGTGCCCATACTAATCAAATATGAAGCTCTCAATTCTCTGGTTTGCACCTGCAAAGTTCCCACTGGCCCAGAAAGGGTCTGTACCCTCTGTGTCAGCAGAGCTCCTCCGAGGAATTTCAAAAAGCCCTTGTGACTCAATGGTTGACCCTAAGCCCAGTCATATTCCCCTTCATGTCTTCCTTTCTTTCCACCAACCCAGTTCAAGAACTCCATAGGGAGGCTTATAATTTTATAGGTGAGATGGAGTGTCTCATACCTTATGAGCAAACCCAGAGAATATTATTTTTATAACCATTTCTAAAAAGAGAGTGATCCCAAACTCTCTCTCTTACCAATTTGTGGATGCATTCTCTCACCATGCTCTAAATGGTGGAAGTTTAAAGCATGAGGGCAATCTCAAACTTAAAACAAGGGGAAGTTGATGTAATAGAGAAAGAAACACCTTCCTTTATAACTTCTTTGGTTGTTCATATGTAATTAAATTGATATAAAATATATTAATAGGAGGAAAACAAACTTAATTACTGTGCCCATGAGAACTCAAAAGACAATCAGGCGCTTGAGGTAGTATAAGCAAAATAAATGGATAGGTACTCTACCCATAAAAAGAAGAGAAGATTACTCATATGAAGAGTTGGAGATGCTTGGAAAACAAAGTTTATGATATTAATGCAAATACATTTCTGAAGGAACAAAAGGTATCTCTGATAATAGCTATTTTCATGGTACAGGATTCTTTCCACTAAAAATATAAGCAGTTGCAGAAGTTACCAGGAGAGGCACAGTAATGGTAAACTTATACAGATTTATGTTGCTATCTTCTTCCATTGATAAAGAGTTTCTAGATCTTTGGTCATCTTCCTTGTCCTAGTACAGAGGAAACAGTTTTCCAAACAGATATGTCCCTTATAAATGTAACATCTATAAAAATGTAACATATACTAAATATCAGATATTTTCCTATGTTTGATACTGCTTAAAGAAAAATAACAAAGTCTACAAAATGCTGAAGCCAAAAAGATACATTTGAGGGTGGCAAATTTTGCTCCCTTTCATAGACCAACCAAGAGAAACAGAAGAGCTTAAGGAGTATAACAGTATGAACAAATCACAGTCAAGCAAAAGAAAACTGAAACTGGAATTCTTGAGATTTCAAGTATCTTTACAAGGAATATGTTCCCATATTCTTCTTGGTGCCAAAGACAAAGGCAAAATAGTCAGAAGATTGCCTAATATGCAAGGAAGTATTGGGTCATCCATACTGATCTAGGTATCAAGAAGGATGCATAATGTCCAGTGAATCCTTGTTAGGAAATACTCAAAGGGCAAAAGAGATCATTTAGGAATCCCTGTTAGGAAATACTCAAAAGACAAAATAACTGTGATTCGAAGATAAACCATAGCAATGTCCTGAGAAGGATCAAAATATTTTGTAGAGAAAATTGGAGTGCAAGCCAGAGCCACGGCAAAGGGGAGGGAGGATAGAATTCACTGGAGGGTGAGAAAACAGAAAAGGGAAATTTATTGAAATATTATATGAGGAGGTAGATGGGTGAGATCAGAGATACCATCTGTACACAAAGAAGGGCTTGAGGTTCTCTTTTATAATATGTTGTGTGGGTTTTCTTTCTCAGGGAGACCAGTTTCTGCCAGTTTTCTACTGGGATGCCTGGTCTTGGATGTTGACCTTTGACAAAGAATGTGTCCTGACTCTGTTTCTGCATTCTTGGAGCTCTGCTGGCTACAATCAAAGTGATGAGTGTTATATCCTGGTTCCCATGACAATCTTATCAATTTCTTATTCAAGTCTCCTAAATTTGCCTTCCAGACCAGGAGTGGGGCCTTAGTTTTTATCCTTAGTAATGATATACCAACATTTTCCCTTCTCCCAACAGGACAGTGACAAATCTTTGGAAATGGGGTGACAGTCTACTTTCTGTAGTTGCTTCCAACTGTATCTTGGAATGTGAGTGTAGAAATGACCTAAACTAGATTATTGCCTTCTTGGGAAAGAGGGAATCAGGGTAAGAAAGGGAACTAGATGGTTGACAGGGAGGTAAATTTTAGCTGCTATGTGTCTTTTCAAGAAGCTACACATTGTGCCAGTTGTTCAAAGTGGGTTATCCAAAAGTTTGCATCCATGTATTCTGCACTGTGTGTCTCTAGGTCTCAATACTCTGTGACATATATTCTGTGACCAGAAGCTATAGTTTGAGGATTTTGAGGATTTTTGCATGAAATGTTGTAGTTCCCTTCAAGCTTTTGACTTGAGGGGACATTGTATCCCAACAGAGAAATGGGGCAGGACAGCATATACTGAATGGGCAAAACTAAATGAATAAAGACATGGCCTTTTAGTAAGCAGGGTAAAGATGCTGTAAAGTGTCTTGGCCCAGGTTGATCATCAACACCAGTGAGGTTGCAAGCTGGAAGGCAGAATGTTACTTCCTTCTTTTTGCTTTGATATTGTAAATCTCAAGTAGGGCTTGGCTAATATTATGCTGATTTAACTTCCCTATGTTATTGTTTCAAGGCCCAGGTGGGGAAACCCTAGCTTGACTCTGCCAGGGTATGGTTGATGGTTCCTTCATCAGGATTCAGTTTTCTTTGATAAAAATTGAAGGGTATCTGAACAGGAAGCAAGACTTAGAGGCTCTGATTTAGAGGGGAGGGGAAGCTAATAGAAGGGATAAAAGTACACAGGACCACAGGGTCTGACATTTTTTACTTCAGAAAAGGAAAGATTCAGAAGTCAAATCTTTTAGGGTCCCAGTGTTCTGGTCTTCCAAAGTCCAGAAGCAGATCAAGGCAGAGGAGAGGCATTCATGATTGAGTGCTGAGATACTGGAACGATCCAGAGAGGAGAATGAGAGGGAGTGAGAGACTGAGACAGAGAGACAGAAAGACCTAAGCTAGATGTGTTGGGTTGCCTTCCCCCCCGACCCCTCCTGGCTTGCAGGGTGGTCCACAGGGCATCAGTTTGTTGGGGAAATTAACTTCATGCTTGCTGTACCAACTGCAGACACAAGAAAAGGACATTACCTGGCAGCTTTGGACTGAATTATATAGTAAGATTGAGGTAAAAGGCCCACCTGTCTCTCCATGGAGCAGCAATGGGATTCCCTTTTGTCTGAGACACTCAAACAGTGTGAACTCTTGGGTTCTTTTTGTTTGTCTTTTCCTACTTGTGATAGGGGGTAATGTGGTAAAATTCGAAGTCTGTGGCCTCACCTTTGTTACACTGTGTTAGGGTTGTGCCATTTCACCCTGGTAGACAGAGACTCAGAGCAGGGAAGCCAAAGTTTCTCATGAGAGGGACAGCAAGAGAGGATTTAGGAAGGAGCATAGCTGCAGAGCAGGAAGCAGAAAGCAGCAGAGTAGCAAGGAGACTGGGGCTGCAGCCACCATGCTTGGCAGCAGGAAGGAAGCCCACACTGTGGGCTTTCATCCCCAGCCTAGGCCAGTGAGGAGCCTGGAGAAGCATGCTGAAGAAACTTGTGACCTATGTAAGCTGACTTGGAAACTTAGTACTTGAAATTTTGCTTTAAGTTAGAAACTGAAAGGCTTGGGATTTGTACAGAGACCTGAGAAGAACTTGGGGCGTTGTCGTTTTCAGCCAAGATGTCTGAAGTGGCTGCTGTTGCTGTTTTGAGTGAGTCTTGGTTCAGGTTGCTTCAAGGTTAACTTGGGAAGAATGCTGGAGCCATGCCTTTTGGAGGTGGATCAACAACTCTACCTTGGTTTCTTTGATTTGAATCTCTTGCTACTGGCTTGAAGATAGGACAGATGCCATCTTCTGAACTAACATGATTGAGGGGGTCACAAGCAGCTTTTTGACTAGAGGGTGAACTGTGTGGTAAAATAACCAAAGGGGTCCTTTTACCCTCAGACTCTTGCATATTTTCTTCTTATAGTAAATAGATTTTGTTTTTGCCTCTTTATAAGGTACTTTGGTCTTGCTACTGCACATGGTCTGAGGGCAAACCTGAGGAGTGACTGGGTTTAAAGAGACAGCTGTTTCCACTTGTATGTTTAGTTAAGTACCCTGCTTTGCTTTTGTTTGTTACCCAATTTCACTTGTAGATAAACTCCTTGTGTTTACCTTTTCTACAAAGTTTGTTCTCTGAGCAACTGCTTGTGTGCAAATGGAGGGATCCCTCATTGATTAGCGTCTCCTTAGTTTAAAATTTAAAAGGGTTGACCCCTTACAATATAACAAGGCCAGTCATTTGGAGGATGGGGCCAGATAATTGAAATAAAGCAAAGTAGCTGATTCCTGTATCCACCAAAGTGATCTTGTCTGCCATTTTCAGGGTTTCCCAAGACAAACATGGGAGCCTGTCTCACACTTGTGTCCCTTCAGAATAGGTCTTCTCCTTCTACACTGGGTTCTTCATAGTAAGAAGCAACTGATAGTTAACTTGTTTCCCCAAGCCTGTGGTTTGAGCTGGTCCATTCCCTCTCTGGAGAGTGTGACAGTCCCTCTTCCAATGCCAATTCTATGGAACAAAGGGCATGCAATGGGGGTGGTGCTGCTGTAAAAGGGCACCAAAGAGGAAAAGGGCCCAAATGAGACATACCTTGAGGGCAAGTGAATAAGGAGCAGTGTGGGCAGAGACTGCAAAAGTTTTATTGGGAGAGGGATCATCCTTTAATTTTTAGTCTTCGAACACTAGTCAATGAGGGTTCCTTCCATCCCTGCACAAGCAGTTGCCCAGAGATCAAACTTTTGTGGAACCGATAAACATGGAGGGTTATCCCCTTACAAAGGGGAGCAGCTGACCTTTTAAAGCCAACCACATACCAGGTTCTTCCCAGGAGAAGATGCAATAAAAGAACCTAAGAGTCCACACTCTTACAAGTGTGTTAAACAGAAAAGAACCCTTTTTCTGCTCCTCAGGGAGTTGCAAGGTTTTTACTTCAGTCCTAGCACAATTCAGTTCAAAGTTGCCAGTTCACATACTTGTCTTCTGCTTTCAGTCACTGCAGCCAGCATGGAATAAATTCTACAAGCACAATATCCAGCTCAGGCATCTCTCTTTCTCTTTCACCTCTCTAGTTTATCATAGCAGTTCGGGACTCCATCATGAACTCCTCTTCTCTGCCTTCATCCAACTCCCAGTCTTCAAGTACCATAGCTCTGGGAGCCCCAAAAGATTCAACAACTCCTAGATTTTTGGAATCAGGTGACAAAACAAGCAAAACAGGTGCTTAACCAAACTTACAAAGGGGAGCAGCTGGCCTTTTAAAGCCAACCACATACCAGGTTCTTCCCAGCCTGCGCATGCAGTGGCAAAACCACATAAACTTTAAGAGGGAGGCAAAAACAAATTTACTTATTAAAAGACAAATTAGATAAGAGTCACTGAGGGGTACAAGGGCACCTGTTTGGTAATCTTTCCACACAGTCCAGTCTCTAGTCCAAAGAACACATGGTTGCTCAGCCATGTGTGTCCATAAAATGGCAGGTGCCCCACCTTATGCTGGATGAAGGAGTTAAGATGGCACTGCCACTCCTTCTTCAAAGCCACAGCTCCACACTCTCCAAGCCACAAGAAGCCAAGATGGCATCATTGATCCCTCTCCGGAAGCAAGAGATTCAAATCCAATAAGGAAAACCAAGATGGCATTGTCGATTCTTCTCCAAAATTCACAGCTCTGGCATTCTTTCAGCTCCAACTCCAAAGTGGCCCAGCATCAGCAAAACTCTCTCAATATAGTACACAGCAAGAACATCAAACATCTCACCTTAAAAAAATGACAACACAACAAACTTCAGTTTCTCCAGAAGGCTTCTAAGCTTCACAGTTCTAAAATTAAACCAAGTTTTCAAGTACCACATTTCCAAGACAGCTCAGGATGGAAGCCCACAGCTTGGCTTCCTTCCCTGCCCTGCTGCCCCATATGACAGCAGCAGCTCTGAGGCCTCCAGCCTCTCTGCACCTTCCTCCCTGTTCCTTTTCATTCTCTTCTGTACTGTCTTCTGTCTCTTTCCATGTCTTTTTCCTCTGTCCCCCCCAATCTTGTAATCCTCTTTTCTTGAGAGAAGACTTAACTTCCCTTCTCCAAGTCTCTACCCACCAATGAACAATAGCTGCCATTTTAATGCAGCACCACCAGTACTGGGGGTCACAGCCCCCTAACACTTTGATTTCTGAAGCCAAAATTGCCAGATACCAGCTGCCAGATCAGAGCTCTTCTAAAAGCCAGTTCATCAGTTCTTATACATTTCTCTTTTATCCCTTTTTCTTACTCCCTGTCCCATCATGAATCCTGATAAAGAGATCACCAGAGATCATACCCTGGTGTGATCTAGTTATGGTTCCCCCACCTGGGCCTTGAAACAGCTCACCAGAGTTAAATTAGCATAATATTGGCCAAGCCCTACTTGAGACCTACAATACCAAAGCAAAATTAAAAAGTAGCTTCCTCTTGAAGACTGACCCCCAATGTGGGCATTGTTATTTGTTGATAAAACTCAAGTATCACCATAACCTATTTCTGAAGGACATAAAAGTTAAGAAGGATCTGAAGTCAGATAGAAGGTTACTCTATTTTTTTACCTTGATTTTGTAAATCTTAAGTAGGGCTTGGTCAACATTGTTATACTAATTTAACTCTCTGTGCTAGTGTTCTAAGGACCAGAGAGAGAGGATCATAACTGAACCAAGCAAGAGGGTGGCTGATAATCCCATCATCAGGATTCATGATGGGAGAAGGAGCAAGAAAAAAGGAATAAAAGAGAAACGTGTAGGGACTGGAGGAGAATTTGGAGGATCAGAAGATTAGCTGAGAGAACTGATCTGGCATCCAGCATCTGGAGCAGGAGCTGCTGAACATTTGGGGACTCCCAGCATTTCAGTCTTTGAAGGTTGGGAGCTGGATCAAGGCAGAGGAGTTGATCAGTGAGCTGCCCTGAGACTCATGTTGGTTTCAGAACTCACACCATACTGGATACAGTAACTGAGGACTGAAGACAAGGACATAACCTAGTGGTTTCAGACTGAACTACACTGAGGTAAAAATCCATGCAGCTCCCTGAGGAGCAGAAGTAGGGTTCTATTCCATTTGAGACACTTGTGAGGACTTCTAGACTCTGTTTTCCCTTATCTGTAAATAAATCTCTATGCTTACCCTTATTATGAAAGTTTGATCTCTAGGGAACTGCTTTTAAAATTGGGTGACCAAAACTGACAAAACAAGGTGTTAAACCGAACTTACAAAGGGGGAGCAGCTGGCCCGTTAAAGCCAGCCACACACCAGGTTCTTCCCAGCCTGCACATGCAGTAGCAAGACCACATTAAACCTTAAAAGGGAGGCAAAAAAAAAAAATTTACTAATGAAAAGACAAATTGGACAAGAGTCACTGTGGAGTGCAAGGGAACCTCTTTGGTAAACTTTCCACACAGTCCAATCTCTAGTTCAAAGTGCACATGGCTTCAGCAATCATGTGCATCCACAAAATGGTGACTGCCCCACCTTAAGCTGGATGAAGGAGTGATGATGGCAGCACCATTCCTTCTTCAAAGACACAGTTCCACTCACTCCAAGCCAGAAGAAGCCAAGATTGCATCGTAGATCCTTCCCTGAAAGCCGAAGATTCATATCCAGCAAGGAATACGAGGATGGCATCGTCAGTTATCTCTAAAAGGCACAGCTTCAGCATTCTTTCAGCTCCAATTCCAAAGTGGCCCAGCATCAGCAAAACTCACTCGATACAGCAACACAGAAAACACTTCAGATGTCTCACGTTGAAAATGGCATCACAGTAAACTCTCTTCAGTTCTCCGGAAGACTTCCAAGCTTTGCAGTTTTAAAATTAAACCAAGTTTTCAAGTACCATGTTTCCAAGACAGCACACACAGGTCACAAGTTTCTCCAACATGCTTCCCCAGGCTCCTCACTGGTCCAGGTTGGGAATGGAAGCTCACAACTTGGCTTCCTTCCCTGCCTGCTGCCCCACATGGAGGCTGGAGGCCTCTCAGCTGCTCCTCCTGTGCCTTCCTTCTCCATCCTCTTCTGTTCTCCATTCTGCTCCTTCCTTCTCAGTTCTCCTCTGTGTCCTCTTCTGTTCTGTTCTGTACTCTTCTTTCTTCCCTTCTGTTCTGTTCTCTACTGTTCTGTCTTGTTCTCTGCCCTTCTCTTCCATGTCTTTTATTCTCTATCCCCTCCCTGATCCTTTAATACTCTTTTCTCTGAAGAAGGCTTAACTTCCCTCCTCCAAATCTCCACCCACTAATGCTAACAATAGCTATTTTAATACATCAGCAGCAGTACTGAGGGCCACAGCCCCCTAACATTTTCACACAGACAGAATAACCCACATTGACAAATGCTAACAGGGAGTAATACTCTCCCTGATAACACTATGACCAGATATTCCAGAGTTGATTTTCCCAATTATGGTCAATGTTAGAGAACACCTACCAAAATGAATTAGGTTGTCAGAATTAATTTGTGCCATGATATCACTACTAAATTTAAAAACTAAACCCCTACTCCTTACCAAACAGACAAGTTTTGAAATCTGGTAACGAAACAGGCATAGCAGAGAACTTAACTAAAATACAAATAGGAGCATCTGGCCTTTTAAACCTGGTCACTCATTAGGTTCATCCCAGGCTCTCCTCCTAGCCTCATGCCTCTCCTGCCAAATCAGATAAAAGCAACTTATCCTTTAGAATTGCCAGGTTTTGTATGATTAACAGTCTTATCTTCCCATAATGGCCAAAGAAGGAATTTGGAAATTGACAAAACAAGCTGGCCTCACCCTGAAGCTCCTGATTGATGCCTCCATTTCAAGGACATTCTGACCCTTGCCCACCTTTCCTTTTAACTGAGCAATAAATACTGTCTGCCATAGAGCAGGACAATGATCTTTCAGACATGAGTTTGCAGCCCTCCTTACTTTGTTAACAAATTAAACCACTTTCCTTTACCTTAAACTGTGTTTTCTCTTATTGGGTAAGGGAAATTAAGACCAGCCTTTGGTAACAGGCTTACTATTTTACATGTCTCCTCAATAATAGGAGAGACCCAATAAGACTGAATAACTTGCCCATATTGTTTTAAGCAAATCTTAAATTCTTTAGCTAGGGCAAGGGAAACAAGGTAGAAATCTGATAAGAACTTGGCTGGAGAAAACCAGTTTTCTTCCTCCAAGAGAGATAAGTAGGAAGAGATAAGTAGATATGTATTCATAGAAAAGACATTTCCAGAGAAGTTTAGCTATAAAAATAAAAAAGTAAATCTATCTTTGTTAACACAGACCAGCTTTATTATTCTTCCCCGCTGAATAGCAAGAGCTAATTTTTAATTTAAACATAGGAAAAATTAACATCCAACATTTTAGCTTTAGGGCTAACCATCTTCAAATTAAACTATCCAATTTTGAAATGGTTTTTGTTGACCAAAATCTGCAGGTCAGGAACTCAAAATTACGGGGTTTTTTATATTAGAATTTATACTGATAAGGGTGCTGTGGTGAAAATGGGGTGGGGGGGATGGCATGGCCCTCATCAGCATGGTGGTGCTGCATTAGGATGGCAACCATTGTGCCCTGTTGGGTGGAGACTTGGAGAAGGGAAGCTGAGCCTTCCCACAAGAGGAGCAGAGTAAGGGGATTTGAGGAGGAGAGGAGAGAAGAGTTGAAGAGGAGAGAGAGGAGAGGAGCAACAGGGAGGCTGGAGGCCTCAGAACTGTGGCAGCAAGGCAGGGAAAGAAGCCATGATGTGGGATTCCATCCCTGGGGGGGTGGGGGGGTGGGGGGAGGTGAGTGATGAGGAGTCAGGAAAGCCTGTTGGAGAAACTTGTGACCTTTGTAAGCTGAATTGGAAACATAGTACTTGAAAATTTGCTTTAACTTTGAAACTATGACATTTGGGAATTGTATGGAGAATGAAGAGAACTTGCTGTGTTGCTGTTTTCATCATGAGATGTCTGAAGCTGTTGCTGCTGTTGTATCCCATCAAGTCTTGCTGGTTTCAGGCCACTTTAGAGCTGAAATTGAAAGAATGTTGCAGCTGTGTCTTTTGGAGGATGATGGATGACACAATCTTATTTTCTTCAATGGATTTTAGTCTCCACTTTTGAAGGCAGATCGACATTGCCATCTTGGTTTCTTCATTGGGCTTGTAGGTGGGACAGCCACCATTTTGTGGACACATGTGGTAAGGACATGTGTAGCTTTTTGGACTAGAGACTGGACTATGGTGAGATATTGATTTTGTCTATTTTGTCTTTTTGAAATCAGGTGGGAAAACAGACAAAATGGGGTGCTTACCCAAACCTACAAAGGGGAGCAGCTGGCCCATCAGGCCAGCCACACACCAGGTTCTTCCCAACCCATGCATGCAGTTAGCAAGAGCACATAAACTTTAAGGGGGAAGCAGAAACAAATTTACTTGTTAAAAGATAAATCAAACAAGAATCACGGAGGGGTACAAGGGAACCCCTTTGTTAATCTTACCACACAGTCCAGTCTCTAGTCCAAAGCGCACATGGCTTCAGCAGCCATGTGTGTCCACAAAATGGCAGCTGCCCCACCTTAAGCTGGATGAAGGAGTGACAATGGCATCACCACTTCTTCAGAAGGCAAAGCTACACTCCCTCCAAGATAGAAGAAGCCAAGATGGTGCCATCGATCCTTCTCCAAACGCAGGAAATTTAAATCCAACGAGGAATACCAGAATGGTGTCATCAATTCTTCTCCAAAAGGCAAAGCTCTGGCTTTCTTTCATCTCCAGCTCCATAGTGGCCCGGCATCCGCAAAACTCACTCAATACAGCAACACAGCAAGTGCTTCAGATGTCTCACGTTGAAAACAGCAACACAGCAAACTCTCCTTAGTTCTCCAAAAGATTTCCAAGCTTTGCAGTTTTAAAATTAAAAGTTTTCAAGTACCATGTTTCCAAGACAGCTCACACAGGTCACAAGTTTCTCCAACATGCTTCCTTGGGCTCTCACTGGCCCGAGTTGGGGATGGAAGCCCACAGCTTGGATTCCTTCCCTGCCTGCTGCCCCACATGGCAGCAGCAGCTCTGAGGCCTCCAGCCTCTCTGCAGCTCCTCTTGTACCTCCCTTCTCTGTTCTCTTCCATTCTCCTCTGTTTTCTACCCTTCTCTCTCTACTCTTCTCTTCTGTTCTCTTTCTCTGTCTTTACCTCTGTCTTTACTCACTGATCCTTTTCTCCCTTTTCTCCCTGGTCTCTTTTCTCTGAAGAAGACTTAACTTCACTTCTCCAAGTCTCCACCCACCAATGCTAGCAATAGCTATTTTAATGCATCAACACCAGTACTGGAGGCCATGGCCCCTAACATTTTAATGAGTAAACTTGCCTCTTTTTAAAAGTGTTCTTGCTGCAGCTTGTATGGGCTGGGACAAACTTAATGAGTGGTTAAATTTAAAAGGCCAACTGCTCCTGTTTGTAAGTGTAGTTAAGTACTGTTTTATTGATTTTTCTTAATCAGTTTCATAAATAAATTCCATTACCCATTCTCCATTGAATTGGCCAAACACCTTTAGACTAAAGCAAAAACAATTGCTTTTAAGAAACCATCAAACAAAAATTATTTTGAAACCAGGTACAAACAGACAGTTAAACTATCAAGGCTAAACCAGGCACTCCTGTACCCTTCCTACCTGGGTGAAAACAGTTGTAAGACAAAGCAGGTTTTAGGGAAAGCAAAACAGGATTTATTTACAAAAGAAAAGAAGTATGAGCCACTGAGGCCACAAGTGGCCTCTTGGCTTACCCAGGTTTTGTCCAGTTTCTAAATTTCTCTGAAATCCTAAAACAAAGAAGGAAATCCAAGTCTCAAGATGCATGTGTTCCAAGTTGGTGTCTTCTCTTTGCTCCAATTCTGAAGCAGGAATATCAAGCAAAGTTCAGATGAAAAATGATGTCTTCTTGCAGTCCACACTCCAAACAAGGGAAGTGTCCAAAATGGTGTCTCTTTGCCACTCCAAACCTGAAGCAAGTATTCAACACAAAGTCCAGTTTTCCAGGAGGTTGTCCTCTTGCCAGAGGTACATGCATTCCAAGTCTTTTCCAGGCCCCAAACTTTGCTGAGTTTTCAAACTTTTCCAGCAAATGCAGATTCCAGGTTTCTTCAGCATACACAAATTACAGCTTTTCCAGCTTAGGCAGATTTTAAAGTTTTTCCTCTGATCAGAGGTCCACAGTCCAGTTTCTAAACAAAACCCCATACTTTGCTTGGCCAAATCCTGGTGTCCTCACCCTCTGGACCATTGCCCATCCAGGTCAGAAAGCTGCAGTGTCTCCCCCTCTTTCTGGGCTGCAGCCCATTTTTATCAATTTTGCTGAGTCTACACCCACACTGCTCCTTCATGACATGCTGTCAAGCATGTATCATCCCAACAATCTTTTTTATTGGAAGCCCTTTGGTATCTTCCTTTTTAGCTGCATCACCATGTATTAGTTTGATAACTTATGATTATGGACTTTGGCAGAATCAGTCATTTCACTTTTTTTTTTGAGACTAGATCTTGTTAATTTTGCCCATGGAACCATGGGTTCACGTTGCCTGGGGTACCCCAGACTCAAGCAATCCCAGTCTCAGCTTCCCAGGTAGCTGGGATTACAGGTGCGTGCCACCATGCTCAGCTATTTTTTGGGGACTAGGTCTCCCTATGTGCCCCTGGCGGAACTCAAACCGCAATCCCTGACCCCAGCCATGGCTTCCTAGGCTGCCACCTACAAGCATGTGCCACCATGCCCGGGCCCACTTTTTTTCTTTTTTTTTTTTTGCCATGCAAAACAATGTATTATTTACTGATGTATGATTTGAAAGTTTAAAATACCACTGGAATGGCAAACATCAAATCCAGTGTACTAATTATTATTTCTGGGAATATATAATGGGGAATAGGATAAAAGAGATATCCACAGAGAATGTCAACTGTCTCTGTGCTGGTTGTTGTTATTTTTTAATTTATTTAAATTTTTTTATTTGTATATATATGTGTATTTATATTTATATTACATTATGTGTACCCCAGGGCTTTGCTACTTCCCTAACACCTGTTAGCCATCCTACTCTTTTGTGCCCTTTGCCTCCTCTGCATTCCTCCCCCTCCTCCTCTCTCTCTCCATTGTTCAGTCCCATTGGTTGTTTTTATTTTTTCTTATTCGTTGGTTTGTTTTTCCCTATATCCATCATATAAGTGAGACCATCCTGTATTTCTCTTTTTCTTTTTGGTTTATTTCTGCTAATATGAGTCTTTATAGTTCCATTCATGTTGCTACGAATGACATGTTTGTCCTCCTTTATTGATGTGTAGTATTCCATCCTGTACATATACCACATTTTCAGTCACTCGTCACTTTTGGGGCATTTGATTTGTTTCCAAATCTTGGCAATTGTAAACAGAGCTTCAATAAACATTCACATATAGGTGTTCTTTTGAATTAGTGTTTTCATGTCCTCTGGGTAGATTTCCAGTAGTGGTAATGCTGGGTCGAATGGTAATTCCACTTTCAATTATTTGAGGGTCCTCCACACAGTCTTCCATAGTGGCTGGACCAGTTTGCACTCCCACCAGCAGTGTAAGAGAGTTCCTTTTTCTCCACATCCTTGCCAACACTTGTTGCTGTCATCCATTTTATTTATATGGGCCATTTGTACTGGTGTAAGATGGTATCTCAGTGTGATTTTAATTTGCATTTCCCTGATTATTAGTGATGTGGAGCATTCTTTCATATGCCTATTAGCCATCTGAAGCTCCTCTTTGGTGAAGTGTCTTTTTAGTTCTCCCCATTTTTTGACTGGGTTTTCGGCTTTATTTTTGTTGAGTTGTAGGAGTTCTTTGTGGATCTTTGTTATCAGATCCTTGTCACTTGTCTGGAGGGCAAAAATTTTCTCCCAGTCGGTTGGGTTTCTTTTTGTTTGTTTATTGTCTCTTTTTCTGTACAGAAACTTTTTAGTTTGGTAAAGTCCCAGCTGTTTGCTTTCCTTCATTTTTGTCAGCCATAGTTGTTTCCCAAAATGAATTTTTGAGGTGAAATTCATGAAGGGTTTTGCCCAAGTTTTCTTCTATGTATTTTATGGTTGCAGGTCTCACTTCCAGGTCCTTTATCCATTTTGAGTTGATTTTTGTACAGGGTGTGAGGGTGTTGTCCTGGTCCATTTTTTTACATGTCTTGATCCAGTTTTCCCAGCACCATTTACTGAAGAGGCTATCCTTGTTCTAGAGTATGGTTTTTTGCCCCCTTATCAAAGATTAGTTGACCATATAAGTGTGGTTTTATTCTTGGTATTCAATTCTGATCCATTGGTCTGTTTGTCTGTTTTTTACCAGTACCATGCTGTTTAAGTATTATGGCTTTGTAGTGTAGCTTAAAGTCTGGAATAGTAATACCTCTATTCTCTCTTCTGTTTGTCAAAAGAGTTTTGGCTATTCAGGGTCTTTTGTTGTTCCATATGAATTTCATAATTTTTGTTCTATCACTTTAAAATATGTCTTTGGGATCTTTATTGGAATTGCATTGAATCTACAGAGTGCCTTTGGTAGTGTGGCCATTTTGATAATGCTGATTCTTCCAAACCATGAACAGGGAGTGCCTTTGCATTTTTTAACATCATCTTCTATTTCTTTTAAGAATGTTTTATAGTTTTCTTTGTATAGGTCTTAAACGTCTTTTGTTAGTTTTATTCCCAAGTATTTAATTTTCTTTGGTGTTATGGTAAATGGGGTATTTTTTTAATTTCTTCTTCTTCTGATTGATTCTTTGCATATAAGAATGCTGTTGATTTTTGTGTGTTGATTTTGTATCCTGCTACCTTACTGGATTGGTCTATTATTTCAATTAGTTTTTCTGTCGATTTTTCTGGGTTGTCTACATAGAGTATCATATCATCTGTGTATAATGATAGCTTTATTTCTTCTTTCCCTATTTGGATTCCTTTTATGTCTTTCTCTTGTCTTATTACCCTAACTAGGACTTCCAGAACTATGTTGAAAAGGAGTGGAGAGAGTGGGCACCCTTGCCTGGTTCCAGACCTTAATTGAAATGGTTTCAGTTTTTCCCCATTGAGGATGATATTTGTTGTGAGTTTGT
The DNA here is from genome assembly GCA_004024945.1 of Uropsilus gracilis. Taxonomy (NCBI): domain Eukaryota; kingdom Metazoa; phylum Chordata; class Mammalia; order Eulipotyphla; family Talpidae; genus Uropsilus; species Uropsilus gracilis. The sequence continues at coordinate 8,080 of PVHY01003297.1, read as the reverse complement.
CATATATAGCTTTTATTATGTTGAGGTATGTTCCTTTTATACCAATTTTTTCCAGGACTTTCATCATGAAGGATGCTGAACTTTATCAAATGCTTTTTTCACACCTATTGATATAATCATATGGTTTTTTTTTTCTTTGTTGATGTGATGGATTATGTTAATTGATTTTCAGATGTTGAACCATCCCTGTGCTCCTAGGATGAATCCCACTTGGTCATGATGGATAATCCTTTTTATGCAATTTTGGATTTGGTTTGCCAGGATTTTGTTTATAATTTTGCATCTTTGCACTATCTTTATTTGGTTTTGGAATTAGTGTAATGTTTGCTTCATAGAAGGTATTTGGTAGCTTTCCTTCTTTCTCAATTTTTTGAAAGAGTTTTGAAAGAGTACCAATGTTAGTTCCTCTTTGAAAGTTTGGTAGAATTCATTTGTGAAACCATTTGGACCTGGGCTCTTGTTTTTAGGAAGAGTTTTCTTGTGACTGCCTCAATTTCACTGCTTGTGATTAACCTGTTTAAGTTTTCTATTTCTTCTTTGTTCAAATTTGGATGACTGTATTGTTCTAGGAATTTGTCCATCTCTTTCAGGTTGTTGTATTTGTTTGTGTATAGTGTTCACAGTAGTCTCTAATTATCTTTTGGATTTCTGCTGGGTCTGTTGTAATATCTCCCTTTTCGTTTATGATGTTTAGTTGAGTTTTCTCTCTTCTTTTCTTTGTAAGCCTTGCAAGGGGTTTATCAATTTTATTTATTTCTTCAAAGAACCAACGTTTGGTTTTGTTTATCTTCTCAATGACCTTTTTGGTTTCTATTTCATTAATCTCTGCTTTTATTTTTGTTATTGTCTTCCTCTGGGCTTTGGATTTTTTTGTTGCTCTTTTTCTAGGTACTGAAGTTGGGAGATTAGAGTATTTTTTGGACTGTTTTAATCCTTTTTATTTGGGCCTGTATTGCTATGTGAACCTTCCTCTTACTACTGTTTTTGCTGCATCCCACATATTTTGGAACATTGTGTCATCTTCGTCATTTGCCTCCATGTAGGTTTTAATTTCTTCTTTGATTTCCTCTTTTTCCCAGTGATCTTCCAAAAGTCTCTTGTTCAGTCTCCTTGTAGTCTTGCTACTTTTGCCCATAGAACCACAGGCTCACATTGCCCAGGGTACCATGGACTCAAGCAATCCCCAGTCTCAGCTTCCCAGGTAACTGGTACCATAGGCACGCGCCACCACACCCAGCTATTTTTTGGAACTAGGTCTCACTACAGGCCCCATGTGGGACTCGAACCGTGATCCCTAGCCCCGGCCACTTCATAGGCTGAAGCTTACAGGCATGAGCCACCGTGCCCAGCCTCTCCTTATTTTCTTTTCATTGTGGATTTCTAATTTGATGCCTTTATGATCGAAGAAAAAGGTTGGTATTATTTTAATCTTTGTGTATTTGTTTAGGTTTGTCTTGTGGCCTAATATATGGTCAATTTTAGAGAATGAACCATGTGCATTTGAAAAGAAGGTGTATTCTTTTCCTTGGGGGTGCAGTGTCCTGTATGTATCTATTAGGTCCATTTGGTCTAGATCTTCCTTTAAAGCTTTTGTGTCTTTCTGTAGTGCTGTTTTGTTTATCTGTCTTTTGTTGAGAGTGGTGTGTTAAAATCTCCTACTACATATATATTGTCACCAATATTTGATTTCAGTTCTACTAGTGGTTGCTTTATGAATTTTGGTGCTCCCTCATTAGGTGCATATATGTTGACTATTGTTATGTCTTTTTGGTGGGTTGACCCTTTAACCATTAGTTAGTGGCCGTCTTTATCTTTTGTCGCTTTTCTTAATTTGAAGCCTGCTCTGTCTGATATAAGAATGGCAACCCTTGCTTTTTTGTGGGGCTCATTTGCTTGTAGTGTAGTTTTCCAGCGCTGCACCTTCAGTCTATGCCTATTCTTAGAGATCAGATGTGTTTCTTGGAGGCAGCAGAATGTTGGGTTCTGTTTTCTGATGCATTCTGCAACTCTTCGTCTTTTGACTGCTGAGTTTAGACCATGGACATTTAGGGTGATTATTGATGTTTGAGATTATAACAGTTTCCTGGTGGTCATTTTGGGGTTTTGATTTGGTTTCTTTGTTTGTTTGTTTGTTTGTTTGTTTCATTTGTTCTTCTTATAGTTTTGATCTTGAGGCCTCCTGCAAATTTCTTGGAATGGGGGTTTAGTGGTAGCAAATTTCTGGAGACTTTGCTTGTCAGAGAAGGTTCTAATTTTTCCTTCATAGAGGAAGGATAGCTTTGCATGGTAGAGTATTCTTGGCTGGCACTTTTTTTCTTGGAGTTTTTTGTAGATATGACTCCATTCTCTCCTTGCCTGGAGTGTCTCTTCAGAAAAATCTGAGATCAGTCTAATGGATTTTCCTTTGTATGCTATCTGTTTCTTTTCTCTAGCCATTCTCATTATTTTTTCCTTATCTTGGGTTCATGGAAGTTTTATGATGATGTGTCTTGCTGTGGCTTTTTTTTTATTAAAGTAGTTTGGTGTCCTTTTTGCTTCCTGTATGTCTATTTTCATTTCTTTCTTCAGATTTGGGAAGTTTTCCTCTATTATTATATTGAAAAGCCTCTCTATTCCCATGACTGTCTCCTCTCCTTCTGGGATTCCTATTACTCTTATGTTTCTTTTCTTTAAGGGATCTGACATACCTCTGAGTTTTTCTTCAGTCTTCTTACTTTGTTTTTCTCTCTCTTTTTCTTTCTTTGTCCTCTATATTTCTGTATCTTCAAGTGTGCTGACTTGTTCTTCTATTTCATTTAATCTGCTTCCATGGCTTTTCCCTGCATTTTTTAAAATTTACTTTGCTCTTTAGATCACAACCTCTGTGCTTTTTTGGGATACCTCCCCCTCTCTCCTCCCTCTGGTGCCCCTTCCATTCTCTCAAGCCCCACTCTTTGTTGTTTACTAGTTGTGCTAAATCCATTAGTCTCTTTCTTTCCTGTGGCAGTGTTCTTTTACTGGGTGAGGGACTGTGTTGCTGGAACCAGGCAAGACTTGCTGGCAGGTTTTCAGTCTTCAGTTGCATTGGGCGGCCAGTCTGTATTCATTTGTGATCTGTCCATGTTTTCTTGCTGCAGGCCATCTTCTCCAATCCCATCTCCATTGCTATGCTGCTTTACCCAATGGCTCTGGTGTCAGATTTAGGGGGTCTCGCCCCCAGCCAGTGCAAGAAGTTTCTCTGTGAATACAGGCGTCTGTGAATGGCCTTTGAAGATCATCTCCTCTGCCTCAGTTTGCAGTTTTAATGTGGTGCCGATTACCCCACCTTTGGTCTTCCCCTCCCCTCCCATAGTATGGGGAGGGTGTGTTGCTCTCCTTGAAGGCATCTCCAAAATGAGGACCTGGGTATTCTTTGCCTGGTGAGTGCATAAGTACGCATGGTGACATCATGTCTCTACAGTTGTTTCTCTTGTCTCACATGCACTGGTTCTCTCGATTGTCCATCTGTTGCTCCCATCTCAGGCTTGTGGACTGGATTTTTGCATGACCCTTGGAGGAGCCCCTTCCATTTTGCTCTCACTCCAGCTAAACTTCAGAGGATCAAGAACATGAGCAACACAAATCCTTGCATTTTTTAGCTCATCTATTGCAACCCTAATCCTGAGTCTCCTTCAATTTTATTTTTAGGGATTCATTTTCATTCTTCAGTTTGGTGATTAGGTTACACATATTGATGCTTTCTTTTTTTTATATTTTCCTACTTCTTCCCTTAGTGCATTAAATGCTTCTATCATTCTGTTGTCCTTTTTTTCTGAATCTTCTCTTATCTGTTGGAGTGCATTTAACATGTTGCTGTTGGAATCTTTGTCTGAGATACACATCATTTCTTCAGTGTCTTCCTTGGTGCTTTCTGGAGATTGTCTTTTCTTTGGTGGTGATGGATTATTTCCTGTAGGGCTTGCTTGCAAGTCTACAGTTTTTTTTCCTTACTGTGTTTTGCTTTCTAACTTGTTCTACATATTGAGAAACCATGGCTCTGGTGTTGGTCAGCATGCTGATGGTAATGTTTTTCAAATTGCAAGTATATCTGTTGTTTAGTTTACTAATTTGCACCGCACCATGGTGCTGGTGCCAGTGACTTCCAGCATCTCACCTGGGTGGGGTAAAGGTCAGGCGGGTTCCCTCAGGAACCTGGGTGAAGAGGGAGGCTCTCCAGATCTGTGGTAGCAGTGGCACAAGGAAGGGACCCTCCCAAAGGCCTGGTGCTGGCACCTCATTTCACTTTTCATCCTCTTTTTGTAACTGGAGCTGTATCGCAAAGCTGTAAGGCAAGGCTGATCTTACAGGTGAGGAAAAATAGTACCAGATGAGACATGCACTGAAGGCAAGAAAGAATCAGTGGGTGTGGAGACTCTGATAAAGGATATAAGAAGCCCCTTATATTTTATTTATTATTGAACACTCTCCTTGTCAAAGTTTCAGAGTCCCATTTCACCTGGTATCAAACTTAACAGCTTGGGATGATTGCACAACATGGAACCTCCCCCCTCTAGATTATGCTATTATAAGAGGGCAGTTTCTTTGGAAATTCTAGGTTTAGTTTCTCCTTTTCTTGACAGAAAAAAAAAAGTACTCTTTTCTGCCAAATAAGTTCTTTGTGCACTTTATAGTGGGGAGAAATATTGGGTGAGGCTGGAGGCCTGGAGAGGTCAAAGTATTCACCAGAGACAGTGGAGAACAGAAAAAGGTAGATTTATTAAAATGACCTGCAAGGGAGCAGGGGGGGGAGACTGGAGAAGAAATCTGTGCACCAAAAAGTATTTGAGTTTCTCTTTTATACTGTTTTCATAGGCTTTCTAACTTGAGCTGTCAATTTGCACCAGTTACCTGCTGGGATTTATGGCCTTGGCCCTGGTCTTTTATTCAGAAACACCCTAGCTCAGCCTCTTCATTCCAGGATCTGGGCTGGTTTTTCTGGTCTTGTTGGTTAGTCTTATAGCTTGTCCCCTAGGTAACTGCATCAATTCCCTTATCTATTCAAGCCTCCCAAACCTGACTGCTAGGCAAGGAGTGGGGACTTAAGTTTTTAGTTTTTACACTTAGTATACATAAGAAAACAAAACAGAGCACTTAACTAAATTTACAAATGGGAGCAGCTGGCCCTTTAAAGCCAGACACGTACCAGGTTCATCCCAGCCTGTGCAAGCAGTAACAAGACTGCATAAACCTTAAGAGGAGGCAAAAACAAATTTACTTATTAAAAGACAAAATAGGCAAGAGTCACTGAGGGGTACAAGGGACCCCCTTGGTAATCTTACCAACCAGTTCAGTCTTTAGTTCAAAAGGCTAAACATGGTCTTCAACCATGTGCATCCTCAAAATGGCAGCTATCCCCCCTTTAATCCAGATGAAAGAACCAAGATGGCATTGTCACTCCTTCTTCCAGAGGCACAGTTCTATTCATTTCAAGCCAGATGAAAAAACCAAGATGGCATCATTGATCCTTCTTCAAAAGCAGAAGATTCAAATCCAATGAAGAAAACCAGATGGTGTCATCAATTCTTCTCCAAAAGGCACAGCTCCAGTATTCTTTAAGCTTCAATTCTGAAGTGGCCCAAAACCAAAGAGACTCACTCAATACAGCAGTAACAACCACTTCAGACGTCTCACAATGAAAACAGCAACACAGTAGTTCTCTTCAGTTCTCCAGACAATTTCCAATCTTCACAGTTTTAAAGTTAAACCAAGTTCTCAAGTACTAAGTTTCCAAGTTAGCTTACACAAGTCACAAGTTTCTTCAACATGTTTCCCAGTGCTCCTCAGTGGCCCAAACTAGAGAAAGAAGGCCACAGCATGGCTTCCTTCCCTGCCTACTCCTGCCCATTGCCCCAACGGCTCAGCTCTGCCTTCTCCACAAGTTTTTCCCTCAGTCTCCTCCCTAATCTCCTGAACCTCTTCTCTTCTGGTAAGAAGGCTTAATTTCCTTTCTCCAGGTTTCTGCCCACTAGGGAACAATGGCTGCTCTTTTAATGCAGCACCATTACCATGCTTGGTTCATGGCCCTCAATATCACTACAGCCTCCCTAACAGTAATGATACACCAACACCTTCCAACTTGGTAGTGTCTTTGATATCATCCCAGAAACCTAGACTGTTTAATATCAGGTTGAGACTGGGTTGTATGGATTAAAGAATTCACCAGAGACAGTGAGAAGAAGAAAGAATTTTCTACTCAATACCCTGTTGAGAGGAGCATCAGGCAAAGCAGTGGTTATCAGCACCCCAAAGGCTTGAGTCTCTCTTTTATAACCTATTATCTGCTGGGATGTCTGGTATTGGGCATTGACACTAGACACAGAATGTATTCTGGGCCTGCTTCCATTCTCAATACCAAAGCGATCTGTTTTATTGCCTGGTTCCCAATGGCAATCTTACTTACTATTTCTGTTATCAGGCAAGAGCTGGCAACAGTTGTGGTGGTCTTAATCTAAGTCTAATCGAGAACTCTAGAGGGTGTAATCCCAATTGTTAATCCTCAGATTCTAGGGTGGACAACCTGAAGTGGATTTAAGCCTAGGTCTCCATTTGTGACTGGAATTTGTAACTTGTAACTTGCAGAGGAGAAAGGGACTTGCAACTTGGGTAAAAAGTTTAACTGGGAACTTGCAGGATTTGTAACTTGGAACTTGTAACTGGTAACTTGCAACTGGCAGAAGAGAGGGGACTGGTAACTTGGAACTTGCAGGATAAGAGAAAGTAACTTGCACAAGAGAGCCTGAGAACACAAGTGCCTGGAACCCAGAGAAGGAATCTCAGAAAGAACGAAAGAACCAAGAGAAAGTGAAACCAGGTAACAGACAGGGAGCTAAACTTACAAAGGAAAAGCTGATAGTTAAACTGGCCACTACTGAAATGGAGTAAGAAAATAAACAAAGCAGGGTACTTAACTAAACTTATAAACAGGAGCAGTTGCCCTTTAAACCCAGTCACTGATCAGGTTCACCTAGCCCACATGAGCAGTAGCCATAAGAGACAAAAACCATAAGAGACAAAAACAGATTTACTCATTAAAAAGACAAAATAGACAAGAGTCACTGACCATACTTTGATTATCTTACCAACCAGTTCAGTCTCTAATCCAAAAAAACTGCACAAGTTCTAAGCCACATGTGTCCACACAAAATGGCAGCTGTCCCATTTTCAAGACAGATGAAGACACCAAAATGGCATTGTAGATCCTCCTCCAAAGACCCAGCTATTCACTTCAAGCCAAATGAAGAAACCAAGATGGCATCTTCATTCCTCCAAGAGACACAGCTGCAACATTCTTTCAGCTTCAACTCTAAAGTGGCCTGAAACCAGAAAGAATCACTCAGATACAACAGCAGCAACCACTTCAGGCATCTCATGATGAAAACAGCAACACACCAAGTTCTCTTCAATTCTCCAGACAGTTCCCAAATGTCACAGTTTCAAAGTTAAAGCAAGTTTTCGAGTACTATGTTTCCAATTCAGCTTAAAAAGGTCACAAGTTTCTCCAACATACTTCACTGGGATCCTCACCAGCCCAGGCTGAGGATGGAAGCCCACAGCACTGTTTCCTTTCCTGCCCTGTTGCAACACATAGCAGTGGCAGCTCCAAGGCCTCCAGCCTCCCTGCTGTTCCTCTGCCCTCTTTCCCTTCTTCTGCTTTCTCCCTCTCCTTAAATCCCCTTTCTCTGTTCCTCTCATGAGAAGGTTTGGCTTCCCTTCTCCAAGACTCCATCCACCAGGGCACAATGACTGTTATTCTAATGCACCATTGCCATGCTCTGTCTATAGTCCCCCAATTTCATCACAGCACCCGTATCACTACCAGAATCCTTCCCACCATGCTTGCAGTGGCAAGACAGACAAGGTTATGGGAAAACAAAACAGGATGTATTTACAAATAGAGAGAAAGAAGCAAGAGCCACTGAGGCCATCAGTGGTCCCTTGTTTCCTTCCCCCCAGTCCAATCTTAGTCTCTAAGTGTTGGCAGCCAGACGCAAGGTACGAGAAATGAATTTATGAGAAGAGATTTACCCAGCCACAGCTGGGGGTTAGATGGAGCTATGAGCCA